>JASDQU010309848.1:33802-55788 GCA_032191745.1 Picea mariana | reverse complement strand
AAAAACCTCCTTTATTCCTCGCCCTAAAAGAGTCACTCCCACTCCTCCTTCCACTCCACTAAAGATCCAGAAATTGTTGAATGCCAACTCAAGCGCCTTTGTTATAATTATGATGAAAAATATTTTCCCAGGCACAAGTGTAAGGAACAAAATATTTTTTATGGCCATCTCCGATGATGTTTCTGAAGAAGATGTTGAGGCCCCCCATGTGGCCAAGTCACCTGAACCCACTGACATGACCCCACCTTCCGACCCTCCCGAAGTTGAATTGGTCATTTCCCTTAATTCTCTCACAGGCTTCTCTGCTCCCCAAACCCTCAAGCTAATTGGTTACATTAAGCATCAAAAGGTCATCATCCTTGTTGACAGTGGAAGCACCCATAATTTTATTCATCGTTGCATTGCCCAAGAAACTAATTGTTATATTCGTGCAGTCAATAATTTTCAAATCATGATTTCCAATGGTGGGTCCATGAAATGTGGGGGGCGTTGTGAAAATGTGTGTCTCCAAATTGGTCAGTACCACATGAAATCTCATATGTTTGCTATCGACATGGGTGGTTGTGACATTGTGTTAGGTGTTGAATGGCTAAGGACTCTGGGTCTCATTCTCATGGATTTTAAGGAATTAACCATGCAATTCAACCATGAGGGCCAACAATATAAGTTCCAAGGCATCACAAGAGGTTCCCCTGAGATCATCAGTTCCCATCGCATGGAAAATCTCCTCAAAAAAGGTCATTCCGACATTATTTCCCAACTCCATTCCATTCACACCACTGAGACACCCTCTATGCCACTGGACCTCCAATCCATCCTCTCCAAACATCAAGCTTTTGTTTCCACTCCCCAAGGAATTTCTCCTTCTATAAAAAGATCATTATCTAGTGTTGGCCTACCTTAAAAGTATTTAGATATATGATATATTGAAGTATTTCCTACCCATTACCATACACATCTAATGTGAAATAATATTTTCAAATCTAAACACATAATTATGTGTGATGAATGATTATACAATTGAACATCATTAGTCTTTAAATAGTGCTTGAAGAAATCAATCATGTTGAATGGTCGTGACCTTTAGATACATATAACTAATTTATTTATATTGTATATAATCTAATATTAGGGTATTATTACATACTAACCTTCCTTGAAATGCTTCATCTTCGAAAAAATTCAATAAATCCAATGAAAATATCTCCAAGGTTGTAATTAATATTGTCTTGTTGCAAATAGATCAATCAATCCTAGGTCAATCTTTTCCAAGACTATTTGTTGATAGATTTATGGGGTAGAATATTTTGGATTGTGATTTTGAAAGTGTCTTTCGTATTAAGACTAAATTACGTTGTAATTGAAATTCTTTAAAATATATATATAATATAGGGCTTGTTCAAAATGATGATGATAACTTAGGAGTTAATGAAACTACTTTTATGATTAGGATTTTTATATGGCAGTCAGTGACCTTGTTAATTTTAGTATTCTCCAAATTCACTTTATGATATATTTCTTCGTCATAAACATGTATTGTTATATTGAATATTGGTATTCCATTAATAACAAGGCTACAAAGTAGCATATACTTGTTGTTATGCAAGAATTGAGAATGGTTAATTGGAAAAGGATGAATGACAACACATTGTTATTCAAAYTTTGTCATTTAGCAATTCTYAATTCTTACATAGCAGCRAGTATATGCATTATGTAACCTTGTTTTATGTTGTATTGACTCATATATTGGGTAGTAGTAACAACTTGAGTTAATGGTCTATGATAATTTATATTTTAAAGCTTTGGACTTGAATGGATAGTAATTGGTTTGCTCTTTTTTTTGTAYTTTCTCTGAAGGTACCTCAGCCTATTGTTTGATAACATACAATAGAAGGCTCTCTATTTGAGATCAACTTTTTTTTCTATTTGAAGAGGGATAGACTATAAATATGCTCTGTYGTTCCATGGTTGATTAAAGTGATGCCCCCCGTCTCTTCATTGTTCTTTGTTTTGCAAGTGGCARAGTTACCTAAGTATGACAAATTTTAATTATGTGACACCAAATGGCGATTATGTGACATCATATGGTGGCTTACAACTTAATGCTTGTTTATTGTTCATTATATATGATAATTTCTTTTACAACTGAATAATTTGCTTTAGACAAATTTCTCTAGTTTCTTTGTCAACTTTGGTGAAATAATTTCATCACTGATGTTTTCACAAACAATATAAAAACTTTCCCCAAAAAATGATGTCCCTCATACTTTGACATACTTTATATTAATAATTGTTCAGTAAATACAAAATATCACTTGAATGTGTTGATTGTTGCTATTCATAATTGATTTATAACGCTTTCATTTTCTATGTCAAAGGTTGTTTTAGGATTTAGTATTATCATGGTGGGTGTGAAAGAGGACCTATGTTCTTTGGTTCTCCTTTTCCTCTCCTAGCTTTACTCTCCCTTGAACAGTCTCATGGAAGTTATAGCACATGTTTCTATTTTCCATCATTCGGCAACAACAACAACAATCAGTTGATATACATGGGAAATGTTGGTTTTTCCAAGATAAATCTCGTGTGATTTATGTGTGCATGTTGTTATGTTCTTGTTATTTTTATCTCTCTAGCATTTTATTTCCTAAGAACAAATACAAAGTGATAAAGGATGAGATTTTGTATAGAGGAGTGCAATGAATGATATCTAGTGAACATTGACTTGTAAAGTTGGCACTGAATGTACTATTGAGATTAAACACTAAAAATATGTTTGGGATATAGTGTAACTATGAGAAATGGAAATTAATGAGCATTGACTTCTCGAAGAATCTACATCTCATTGAATGTGGGTAGTAAACTCATGATTGACATTGAAGATTAAATATTGTTGAAATACAATGAAGGTCAAAAGGATGCACTAATTATGGTCAAGTGATTTGCCATGAACTATATCAAGTTGAGAAATCCACTCTAATTTAAATATTTTAGAATTTTAGAAATCTTAAAATTATTTGTTAATTGATTGTCAATTCAATAGGAAAGAAGTTAATTTTGATATTTTCAAATTATTTACCAATAAAAATATCAACAATATAAAACTTAAAAATAAAATAATTGTGTAGTAAATAGATTATGTTATTTAATGATTTTTTTTTATAAATATTGCAAGATTTTTAATAGAATTTTGGATTTATTAATTTAGATTACTAAAAATAATAATATAATTTTACTTCAATAAAAATAAAAACAAAAATAAAATTTAGAGTTTATTTGTTTGTCCTCTCATTACTATATTCATAAATATTCATAAAATTAATAAAAAATGTTAAAACCAAGATAAGAAAATAAACATCTTCATTTAAAAACATAAGTATAACATTAACCATTAACTATAATAATGAAACCTTCCTACATTTCATTCCTTTATCAAGAAAGTTTCTAACATCGCTCAGCAATTATCACAATAATACAGTTGCCAATAATAACTAATAACTATATTAAAAAAAATTAAATTTTTTTTTAAACATATATATTGGTATCATTACCAACCTCATAAAATATTCTATTCCATAAATTTGTAGAGTGTAAAGCCCTTTATCTAAACTCCGCAGCTGATAATATCTTTAATTGTCATATTTTTAATTATGGTCGTAATTTCATTTCCAAGCAAATAACTTTGTATTTCCAATTCTCCGAATTTTGTATGGTACTGTATGCTGTGCGTTATACTAATAAGTATAATTAAAAAACTGCATATATTTTGTGGTACTGTATGCAATATATTTTATATATAATCAAACTTATTTTATGTTTTGTATGTTATCTTCCATAGTATCAAAGGAAAAAATACAAAATAAAACCGAAGAGACGGTTCGCCCCTTTCTATTATTATTATTTTAAATTTTGTTGGGATTTGTTTTTATGTTGACAACGAATTTGAGAATAAGACTATTGACGATAATATGAGTTTTTTTCGCCGAATTTCACTGAACTCTGTTTGATTCTTTTGCCAAATTTCTATGAAGTCTGTTTGATTATTATGAGTGTCCTTGCCGAATTTATCTGAAGTATGTGAGATTATGTTATTATGAAAATATTATTTAATCATACTTAATATAATCAAAGGTTTGAATTCATTAAGTGTTTCATTTAAAGTTTATTTAATCACTTTTGATTAAAGTTAATTAGTAGGGATTTTTTTTCTAATTATTAGATGTTTTTGTTTAATAAAGTTATGAAAGTAACATTAATGGAATTTATATGAAATATGTTTAATTTTTTCTTTAAATTATAATTTATTTGTTTAAGATAAAGTTAATTTTGAACATTTTACATGTTACATATATTCTTGGCTTTTGAATTAGTAAATTTAGTTTTATTTTGGCTTATTATCCACACTTAGTTTTCTTATCTCTGGAGTGTTAATTATGGCTTTTTGATATGTTTTGGATCACACCTCCCTATATTGAATGCTTTTGAATCCCACACAAAATTAATTATAAAAAATGTGAAAGCACATAGTGTCTAGCATTTTCTCTAAGTTCTCTTCCTCATCTTATTTGAAGATACTCTTCTTTTGTTACCTAGTTCCTTATCCAAGCTTATTTGATCATTTTCATTGTATGTGTTGAAAAAGTTGGAACCACCACCTTTGACCAAATAGTGTTTATTTTTTCTTCTATAGAAGAGTGCATCCTTATCTTTTTTTTCCAACAGAAAATTTCTCATATATATTGATATATTGTTTTCCAACAGTCATAGAAAGACAAGTCCAAAAGGAAAAGAAACAGAAGCTTCAGCAAGCTCCCAATAAACAAAGGAGCAGCATAAACAAAACCAAGTCTAGAAACAAACTCAATATATTCCCAAAGCAACTCAAAGGTCATAAACCACAACTACAATTTGACTGAAGTCTTTCCCCCAACCCTAACAAGGATGAAACATCAAAAAATGCCTCTCAAACATCTAAACTGAGGACAAACATAAAAAACGATTGATGAACAGGGTAGGGCCCTCTTGCCCCTCTTCCAGGTGGTTGTAGTAGATTTTGCCTTCATGGTTTTGTAAATCCCTCTTGGATAAGACATCTGCTTGCTTATTATTATCTCTATAAATGTGAGTAAACATAAAGACCTAAAAGATTGACAGAGTTCTTTGATCGTGTCCTTCCAACACTCCAAAGTGATTACCTACAAATTACCTTTATGATTTAGCCAGTCTATGATAATCTTGGAGTCCCCAAATACTTGAAGACCTAGGATATGAAGCCGGGATGCAAGAGATAGTAAGGCCCAAACACCCAATAGCTCAGCCCTGGTGTTAGTACCTGACCCACAATTGAAGGTCCACTGAAAAATAGTATGGTTGTTGATCATGATGACCCCAGCAGCTCCACTTTGTCGACCCTGTAACTGAGTTGCTCCATCAAACCAACTTGTAGGAATGTCTTCCTTTAATATCGGGGGTAACCTCCTCAGAACCGTCGCTCGTTGTAAAGTCTTGGATCCTCCTAGCCAACCACACCTGCCACTCTCAAAAGTGATTTTTTTTTCGCTCTAGCCACATTTGCACCAACTCAACTCAACCAGTGTGTAATTAATTGTTGTCCTATAGATAAGGAGTGCATCCTTATCCTATAGATAAGCACTACCAAACATTACATCACATGTATCAAATGATGCTATAACACATCCTACCTCATTGACAAAATCATTATTATGACAACCTTACTTTTACAATGCTTCGTTATTCTCATCATAGATTTTTTTGCAACCAACTCAATGAACATGGTTGTGGATGCTCATATGTTTCCATACCAAGTTCACCAACTAACAGTGTAAAAATTTAGATTGCATTGAAAACCAGTATAAAAAAGAGCATTTTCCTTCTCATTCTTCACCTGAACCTTCACTTAGAAGAGTGCATTTATTTCTCCACTTTCCCTTGGCTCTTGCAATGTAACACAAACATGATTTTTGTCCACATCAAAGCTATATTCCTTGTACATACGTTCTATTTCGATAGTTTTCATTGCTCCTTTCTTGGACTCATACAATTTCAGAGGAAATTCATAATGAAGCTTCCAACACTTTTCATCCATGTGTCTATCTACATCACAATTTTTGCAATGTTTCTTGAGATGTTTTCCCTTTTGGATTATGGTTGCAACTTTCTTGCATTTCTTTTGGTGTGCCTCTTCTCGATTGTTTTTTGACCTCTTTTCACTCCAAACTTGATACAAAGTGCTTTCTTGCTTGCTTCATCTATGATTATAACATTCAAAGGTTCCCATTGCTCTTGAATATGACTGTGTATACCTCGAAGGTAATTCATTACTACCCTAGGTTCTTGCTGAGATACCCAATTTGATGTCTTGCTTTCATATGTCATGTATGTAACAATGGGAACTTATTCTTTCTCTTGCAAATAACATTGTTATCTGATGAGTTGATCCTCTTCATAACCTTTTGCATAGAATTGTGACTTGGTCAATTTCTTAAAGTGTTCCCATTTAGTCGCCATGTGTTTCTTACCCAACTACAAAGCATCTTCATAACTCTCCCATCAAATCAAAGCATGACAGGGAAAAATAAATATGATGTTAATCTCTTTTTCTATGCAAGGTAAAATATATTAATAGTTTCTTTAGCCAACAATTGAGTTTTTCAACACCTATTTGAGCATTATAAGAGGGTATTTTGATTTTTGCTTCCATCTTGAATGGAGTGTTAGAAGATGAAAGAAAACCATTGTTATCACTAAAGATTAGATGCATCTTATCTTCAACATCCTCATCGGTAACATATTCGTCTTCGTACTAGGATTACAATGATTTCTCTTCTTCCTTCTTATACTTTCTTTCCATAAGCTACAACACCATCTCAATTATTGTCGTTGTGTTTTTCTCCAACCAAGTGATTCTAGTTCCAAGGCTCTAAGCCCTTTTTTCTTCATGTGAAGACCCCGCCATCTTTTGCTCACTACTCCTCTCTATCCTTTGCAATTTTGGCTCACCACTTTCCTCATATTCACTACAAGTCTTTACCATAAAGGGTATGGTCAAAGATCATCCTACTCTTGTACCAATATGTTTTGTAAATTGTCGAAATTATTCCTCTAGATAGTGCATCAAAACAATTCTTAGCAGAAATATCATTATGCTACTATCATTTCTAGTGATAGTCCCCAAACCAACAATTACTCCATTTTCTATGAAATGTTAGGTGTAGAAATTAAAAAGACATACACGAAAAATTATTTAACTCAATAACACACAAATAACACCCCTGAGTTACTTTGGAGAAAATTTCAATCAAGAAAACACTCCAATAAAGAGGCTTTGTTTTATTACTCACCATAGAAAGATTACAAATCTTTGAATGCATGTTGTTTTTCGGAGAATCCCCAATGAATTATGGTGAACCATTGATATACTGGAGGGAAGATAACAAACTTCAATCCAAAATCAATCAATTACCGAAAATAACTACCAAGGATAAGAGGAAGGAAGAAAAACCTACGATATGATGACTGACTCATTTGTGTTCTCCACATGCAATTACAATCATTTCTTTAGATTTGCACACAATACGAACAACCGACCTTCCTCAAATCCAAATAGGCATATAACAATGAATCATGATAAAGATGTGAAACGAGGACACAAATCCACAGTAAAGCTATTCTAACTAATTATCAAGAAGCTAGTTCAACTTCAAATCAAGAGTTAATCAACATATCATTAAAAACATTTGCATTATAATTTGGAGAAGGGAAAGAAGAGAGATATTCACAATTTTATTGATCATCAACAACAAGTATATATAATACCTTATGGTTGTTGTTGAAACCTTCAACACTTGTGTTGAACCAATATCTTAAAAGTAACCCCTTAATTGAAAATAGATGCTACCATTAGCACCCTTTTTTTTGCGAGGGGGGCTTACCTTGCAACAACTTTGAAACCATAGCCTAAAAACTATGTCTTAAAAAACGAAACAAATGCAAGGTAAGGTGGAGAGTGATTCCAAGAATTGCACCCCCCAACAAATTGTTCCCCTATCCTTAATCCCCCCTTTTCCCCAATTTGACTCTTCTATAGTGATAATGTTCATTATAGATCCACAACCAACCTTTCCCAGTTATGAGTATGATCTTTTAGATATATATGGTTTTATTTATTTAGTTCCACATGACCATGGTGGGCATTTGGAGTGCAATACTCAATCATTCATCGCACTAATGTGTCATTGGTTGGGAGTTAGCATAACCACCTAGACATAGGACTTAGGTTTATGGATGAACTTCTTAGAATACTTCAATATTGTGTGATCTAGATTATATTGAGAACAAAATGAAACACACAAAAATATAACAAAGAACACAGAAATGTAATGAAACCCAACTTCTATTAATGAATAAAATAACAGGAAACTGCAGAACACAAACTGACTAGAATGGTGGTAGCTTATCTCTGAAGAGAAAGAGATGTCGACTATGCTCATTTACAAAATGTCGATTACAAAGAGCCCGGAAAGGGCCTTTTATCATAAAGCCTAAAAGATAGAAGGAAAAAACCCTAAACATCAAAACCCTAACCCTGGAAGATGAAACACAAAACGTATTGTGGGCCCTGAGGTGGTTAGTTGATATGTTAACTTCCTTGGGGCACAACTTTTGCATATGATCTGTGTTTGGGGCACATGATAGCTTGTTGGAAAGCACTCTTCGAGTATTACAACTTTTGGTTGGGGCCAAGGCATGTTGTTTTAACCCTAGACCTCGCGAATCTCCAAAAAAACGTCGTTTAGGGCCTTATTACAACTCCAAAAGTTTGGGACCCAAAAAATCGTAGAAAAACTACCAAGAAGGTTACAGAGAACTATTGAGTTAGTGGAAGAGGTGGGCAACCACCGATATCCACCTGGATCATTGTGGCTAGCACTTTTACATGGGACCCTACATCCCTGGACTACTTCAACGTTGCAGTCAACACCCATACATGGAAACCTAGTTTAAAGGTGTACATCATCATTGTAAGCATTGAGGACAATGCTTCTCAAAGGGGGATAGAATGGTGGATCCTCCCCAAGGATGTAATGGAGGGTCGATGGGCCCAATAGAATAAAAACAGTGGTGGTCATTCAGTTAAGGTGGATTAGGTCCACTGTGTTTATTAAATAAGACCCACTAGGTAGTTAGCATTGAATAAATGCAATATGGCATCATTAAAGAAAATCCACTAGGTAGTTAACATTTGGTTATGATTAAGGTTTTCTAGTTAAAGCTAAAAATAAGACTGGAATCCTCCTTGTGGATCATGTATTGGAAGATTATTGTATTGGAGCTTAGCTCATTGAGACTTGTCCCCTCAAAGAAGCAAGTGAATAGGAGTTGATCCTCCCATAAATGGATCATTGTCTATTGTTGGCCTACCTTAAGAGTATTTTGATATATGATGTATTGAAGTATTTCCTACCCATTATTATACATCTTATGTGAAATCATACTTTCATATCTAAGTAAGTAATTGTGTGTGTGTGATGAATGATTATACAATTGATTATCATTAGTCTTTAAATAGTGTTTGAAGAGATCGATCATGTTAAATGGTATTTGGTCGNTATATATATATATATATATATATATATATATATATATATATATATATATATATATATATATATTGCATTTTATTTCTGGATTTGAACTTGTGCTTCCTCACTGGGGAGAGGGGGTCTCATACACCAATTTGGTGTATGGCTTGGTTGTGACCTTAAAAATAGATTATTATTATACAGCCTGAGTGAGCCTAATGGTTAAGAACAAGTGTTTCCTCCTAAGAGGTCACAAGTTCAAATCCAGAGGGGGGTAGGGTATGTATACCTCCATAGACTTTACCAGTCAAATCGTTGGGTGGAGGTTCATCGTAAAAGGAATTCAATAAATCCAATGAAAATATCTTGAAGGTTGTAATCAATATTGTCTTGTTCCAAATAGATCAATCAAGGTCAGTCTTCTCCCATACTTGCATTGGAATTGAAATTCTTTGGAATGAATGCAGAATATAGTACGTGTTCGAAAATCTAATGATAAATTTGAATTGATATGATGACTCTTATGATTTGGATGTTTATATGGCATTCAATGTCCTTTTTAATTTGATTATTCTCCAAATTCCCATTGTGATTTATATCTTCATCATAAACTTGTAGTGTCATGTTTAACATTGATATTCCATTAATCATAACATTTGAACTTTTATCTTAACTGGATTTTACTTTGTATTTTAGGAACACAAATAATAAGTCATCTCCTCTGGACTTTTTTATGGTACTGTATGTTGCACGTTATACTAATAAAATATAAGTAATATATTATATATCATTCGAAATTTTTATGGTGCTTGTATGCATATATGTTTACGCCGAAAGACGTACACCTATTGACAATGGACACATTTAATAGGTTTTTAGTTCTTAATACGTTTTCTATGGACGAGATTAAATATGCCTAGAATATTCTTAGTCATCACAATAAATCAATGGCTTTGATTTCATCCATTAACTTCTGAGCTGTTATAAAGACATCCGTTTATATGTTTAGTTTTTTACATTTACTTAATCGTGTTTAAAAATTATTGTGTTCACTAACTTATTGCCACGTCTACCTGATTAAAAAATATTAAAATATCCGCACAGTTATTAAGGCGTTTTAGGTATTCGCACAGCCGTAAGCCACCTTTCGGCGTTCACTAGCCACGAATTAGCGGTTGTGCTAATATATATAATCAAACTTGTTTTATGTTTTATACTTTATCTTCCATAGTATCAAAGGAAAAATTATAAATAAAATAAAAAAGGTAGTTGCCCCTTTCAATTTTTTTTGGGTTTGTTTCTATGTTGACGACGAATTTGATAATCAAGACGGTTGACGATAATATGAGTTTTTTTTGCCGAATTTCTCTGAGTTTGATTAATATGAGTGTTTTCATGGATTTTTCGCAAGTATGTGACATTATGTTATTATAGAAATATTATTTAATGGTATTTAAATATAATCAAAGGTTTAAATTTATTAACTGTTTTATTTAAAGTTATCGATTAAAGCGAATTATTAGGTGTTTTGTTTAATAAAGTTATGAAAGGTAACATCAATGGAATTTATACTAGCACAGCCGCTAATTCGCGGCTGACAACGCCGAAAGGTTGGCTGAGAACGCATGTTATAAAACCTCTGTGGTAATCCGTAATCTGTCTGTGGTAATATAAAACGTTTGGCTACACGGTTTAATCCTACTTAATCGTTTAAACGTGTCAATTACATATCCTTACTGTAATTTTTTAATGTGATTAGGTAAATTTTAAAAAGTAAACATGTTAACGGATGTCTTGATAAATGAAAGAAAGTTATGAACAATAAATCTGACCCATTGATTTTGGAGGACGACTAAGAATATGCCATCTTCTTCAATGCATAGCCATCAGATTAGGGTTTAAGGTTAAATAAGGTTAAAAGATCATTAATTGTTCGCATTGTCAATAGGTATACGTCTTTCAGTGTAATTAAATATGTTTAGTATTTTTTCTCAAATATATTTAATTTGTTTAAGATAAAGTTAATTTTAATTGTTAAGACATATTACATGATTCTTGGCTTTCAAACTAGTGAACTTAGATTTATTTTGGTTTATTATTTACATTTATTCTAGTTTTATTTTGGCTTATTATTTACATTTAATATTCTTTATCTCTTTAGTGCTAAGTTTGTCTTCTTCATCAATTTGGATCACACCTTCTCATATTCAACGCTTTTGAATCCCACAAAAAATTCAATTATAAAAAAATGTGAAAACACATAATTTCTAACATTTTATCAAGTTCTCTTCTTTGTCATTTTGAAGATACTCTTCTCCTTTTACCTAGTTCCTTATCCAAGCCTATTTGATTCTTTCCATTGCATGTCTTAATAAAGTAGGCCCCACCACTTTTGATCACACAGTGTTTGTTTTCTTTCTTTTTTTAATGCGGAAATGTACTAGTGAAAAAACCCTTCAAATACTTCCCCATGATCCATGGATGGTAAGCGAGGTAAAGTTGGCCCTAATAATGGGGCCTCACCCTGGGGGAATCAAGAGAGTCGAACCTGTGACCAACAACAAGCATGACAAACTCACGTTTAGCTCTAGACCAATTGAACTAACCCTCAGGGTTGTTTGTTTTCTCTTCTATAAAAGAGTGCATTCTTATCCCATAGACAAGCACGTCCAAACATCACATTACATGTATCAGATGGTGCTACATCAGATCCTACCTCATTGAAAAAATCACTATTATGACAACCTTAAATTTACAATGCCTCATATCTTGAAAATAAATGTCTCCCCAGTCGAGTCGCCAAAAATGTTGACGCTTGAATCCGTCAAGACCAAAACGACAACCTCATGAGGATATGAATCCTCCTACGTTTTTATAGAGGTGGTACTCCTCTTTGGCTTATGATATTCTTTAATAATTTTAGATCTAAAATAATATAGGACCTTAAGATGGCCCAATCTTTATGCTCAAAGAAAGATAAAAATGTTGAAAGAAATTGGAAGAGAATTCATGAGAAAGGACCAGAAACCTCACAACTCCACACTTAGCCTAATTTCCTAAATCCTTTCGAACTTTCGGACTCAGTCACTCTCACATCCCTCACCCCTGCGAGTCCACAAGTCTGATACCTAAACTACCCTACCTTTCCCCTTCACTTACCCCCTCTCCTCTCTTCCCTCACCCCTCATATCCCATACTTAATTTTTATTTGAGTTATGGAGGTTGGTCGGACTCGCCATAACTCCCTCATCTCCCTCACGTATGCCTCCGACACACTCACCTCACGCTACGTCACTCCCCCTCACTCCTCTCCCTACATTTTTCCCTCCCCTCTTTTTCCACCTACATTTCTACCCCTCCTCCTAACTACCCACTCTTCCCTCTTCCCTTACATTCTCATTTCCTTTCCTTTTAAAACATTTCACCTTAACTTTTTTTTATAATTTTAATTTATAACCTTTTTATAATATTTATTTCATAACCAATACGATTATTACATTTGACATCCAATAATATCATGACACTTGGCATTATGGAGTGGTGCCACATGGAGATCAAAGAGTGGTGCCACATGGCAACCAATTAATGGAAACACATGGTAGCATACAAGGAGTGACACATGATGTGATTTTATTGGATGACACATGGCAGATTCTTATTGGTAGATTGTTGGCCTACTGAGTGATGACATGTGGCGACATTTGATTGGATGACTCATCAATGTTGACCGGGAAGATTGGTGGTTGACTTGGCATGCAAAATTATTATTATATTCAACAATTTTCCTAGGGTCGAATCCTCCAAGCTCCATAATTCCCTTTGTTCTTTGTTTCTTGTCAATTGTATGTTACACTTAACATTATGTCTCACTAAGACTCTCCTATTCCCGTGCATGTGGGATAATCTTCATGAAGACAAGTCGAAATTTCCTAAAGGAGGAAAAATCCAAGATCAAGGGCCCACATCTGCCCATCAATTTTGATCAACAGTGACTGAGTGTTAATCTTGCGGAGGCCATAACTTTCTGAGTGTTGGAATCACGCAAAATTTCTATCGTTGGAAAGGTATTTTGACGTAGAAGATGATGGTATATGATTAAAAGGCTAAAAGTTTCTATATTTTTCCCATAAATTAAAATACCAGTCAACTTCATTTTTAATGGGACTGCATGACAACTCAACTTCACGAGCTCATATCTTGAGATCCAGACGACAGATTTTGGCAAAATTTATATCGTTGGAAAGCTAAGACAATGAAGATCACATATGAAGTGATTTCCATGACTAAAAGGTTGACTATCACTTCCAAAAAAATTAAAACACACCTCTTTAAAGGGGCAGTTAATTGAATTTTGAAAATAAAAGTTTATTTAAAAAATTTTATTAAAAAGGGAAAGGGACCCATTTTAGATATGCATATATTGATGATATAATTTATTTAATGAGGAATTGATGAGGGTTTAATTAAATAGAATACTTCAAGAAAAGAATTGTATGAGAAATTCAAGAAGAGGAAAAACCCTAACTACTCATGTAGTTAGAAAATCTCATCTTAAAAAGAGAAGAAAGGCTTTATCAAGGGTGTTAAGAATAAAAATTATTAGAGGGGCAGGGTAGAAGATCAGAGGAAAAAGAAGGTACATCCATGAATACACAACCAAACTTTTGATCAAAGAAAATAGATCTCCATCTTCTCCACTCTTTCTATTCTTCTACACCATTTCTCATAGCTTTATGCTTGAGTCTCTAAATTGGGCACAAGGCTGAGTTCTTGAGTGTTCTTCTTGTATTCTTCCAAAATATTTATCTTGTATGATCATGGAGTATTTATATCCATATGCATGACTATCAAATCTTTTGTAATGAATAATATTTTTCATGAATAAACTCCACAAAGAATTGCTTTAGGGTTGATTTTAGTTGTGTCTTGTAACTTTGAGCTTTAAGTATGAGGTATTTGAGATTGACCAATCAAATTCTCTTTTGATCTTGATAATAGTACTCTTTTAAAATTCTTTGAGATGATCAAATTATTCTCTCCTATTTTTTGTGAAGGAGACATGGATGTATTTATATATGATTAAGAAGATTGTGTATGTGATGTTGATGACAAAGAAATTCCGATGTTAAAGCCCTCCTTCAATCTTTTCAAATGTTTAAAGACTACTTGCTCCATACAAAGATCAGATTAGGTTATTGAAGAACCATATCATTTCATAAATTCGAACAATAAAGACCTAGGGTTTGCTTCCTAAGCATTATCCTAATCCAAGATATCACATATGTATCTTTTAGCCAAAGAGGAGTGCCACCTCTCTAAAAACATAGGGGGATTCATATCCTCGCGAGATTGTTGTTCCGGTCCTAATAGATTCAAGTGTCAACACCTACCTTAAGAGTATTTTTATATATGATGTATTGAAGTATTTCCTACCCATTATTATATATATCTTATGTGAAATCATATTTTCAGGTCTAAATACGTACTTGTGTGTGTGAGATGAATAATTATACAATTAATCATCATTAATCTTTAAATAGTGCCCGAAGACATCAATCATGTCAAATGATATTTGGTCATGACCTTTTATATATATTACATATAATCTAATATTAGAGTATTATTACATGTCAACCCTCCTTTAAATAAAAAATTCAATAAATCCAATGAAAATATCTTCAAGGTTGTAATCAATATTGTTTTATTGTAAATAGATCAATTAATCCTAGGTCGATATTCCCGAGGACCGTTTGTTGATAGACTTTTTTTTTCCAACTGGAAAATTTCTCTATTATATATTTATATAATGTATGATCAGATACAGGAGTATACAATCTCATATACAAAGTAGATTTTATAACTTTCCCCTCTATAGTCTTTCAACTAGTGAAGTGAGAGAGTTATAAAAATATAAGGTGTGGCATAGATGAAGATCTATGAGAGTAAATAAATATTGCATAGTAGCTGAAAGTCTAGATTGTCGAGAGGGTGTTTTTCACAAAAGTAAAAGAGTGTTGAGATCTATATGATAATCTTGCTTTCATTACAAGAAAGTCCACTGAGGAGGGAGGATGAGCAACTGATAGTAGCACAAGGATAGTGATAGAGGGGGGCTCTCATGTCCATCTATCCAGTGATGGAAATAAATGATTCTCGCTTGTGTCTGGAGAGGTACCTTTGAGAGATGATCTGCAGATTTATTGTGCTCTCAGTGCATGTAATTGTAGCTGATTTTAGTGAAAGTTTGTTGTAGAAGCCTGAGTTTGTCCTTCCATGCTAAGAGGGAGATTGTTTGTAGATCTCCCCTGCCACTCAACCACTCAATGATAATTCTGGAATCCCCCAGAACCTGGATGGATTCAATATATAGTCTGGAAGCTAAGTAAAGTGTGGCCCAAGCACCCAGTAGTTTTTCCCTAGTGTTGGTGCCCAGGACACAGTTGAAAGTCCATTTATAGTGGGAGTTATGTGAGATTTTAATGAGTCCTCCAACTCCACTCTGAAGCCCATTTGAGAGTGTTGCTCCATCAAACCAGGCTGTAGTAATGTCATCAAGATCTGGTATCTTTAATGTCCGATGTGGTCTTGCCTTAGAGGCATGTGATTCGTTCCATGAATTGTAGATACCAAGAGTTTTGTAGGTTGTCGTGCTTGTAGAAGGAGTTCCATTATTAAAAATGGCATTGTTTCTTTCAATCCAAATTGCCCAGTAGATTATGGAAGGAAGTTGTAAAAATTTGTGTTCTGTATGTGCCCAAGATCTAAAGCAGTCCAGAAGATTGTTCCCATCCCAGATGGAAGTAAAGTTTAGAATTTTCTTAATAATGTGCCAGATTTGTCTAGTATAACAACAACGGAGGAAAATATGCTCTGTTGTTTCCGAATCAGATCGACAGAGTTTGCAAAAATTAGGGCCTATCCATCCTTTTTTGATGAGGACGTCCTATGTGTTTAATCTCTTTTCAGCTAAAAGCCAGGTAAATTTTTTTACCTTAGGAGGAACGCACCATCTCCAGATACGTTTCCTCTAGCCGCAAATGTTGGGGTGCCAATGAGAATTTGCAATGTCAGCATATACATTTTAAGTGGAAAGCATGCCAAAATTATCGCCCCCCGACCAGTGAAGCTGGTCTTTTGAATTCGTGAGGTGTACGCCCAGATGTGTGAGGTCTGTGGAAAAATAGTTCCATGCACAGGCTAAGTCCAGATTGAGGACAAGTGTGGCATTAGATATCCATCTATCCGATAGATAAGCTGAGCTAGATCGATCTCTGATTTGGTAAAGGTACCAAATGTGTTTTGAATGCAGATGTGTTAATAGCTGAGGCGATAAGTGAACAGAGTCATCCAGTCCAAGAATGCGGCCGCGACCCAGTTCGATGTCATGTGCTGAGCCTGGGAGCCAACAAAGCCAACGGTTGATCAGGAGTTTTGATTTCAAGAGATTCCTCCAGAAGAAAGAATTTGTCCTAGGGATGGTCGTATGCGCTGAGAGCCAACTATTGACAGTGTAATGGAAAAGATATTTGTCCATTATAATAGTATGCTAGATGCCCGGGCGAATCAGAACTCTCCAGAGAGAGGCAATAGCAAGTGTTAGACTGAAAAAGTGAAGGTTTCGAATCCCCCACGCTCCCTTGTGTTTGGGCTTTGTCAGTGTCTGCCAATTGCAAAGGTGTTGTCGAGAGTGCTTTGAACAGGCAGACCAAAGAAAGTTGAAGATCAAAATTCAGAGTTTTGTGAGGACGAAATTGTGGATGGCAACTAGTTCCATTCAATAAATTGCCTGTCCTTCGAGCACTACTTTGATAAGAGTAAATATGCCACCAAGTGAGACCCACCTAGTGCACCAGTGCCCCGTCCTCTTTTCCACTCTTGCAAGTAACCATTTCCATTATGAAGGCTTGTAGGAGTCTGATTTTAAATGGTAGCCTAGATAGTTTAGACCAGAGGAAAGTGGAAAGAAGGTATAGGGGAAGATGTATTTGATTTGATCCAACGTAGTTTGTTGAATATTGGCAAAGTGAAAGGTAGATTTAACCCAATTGATCATCAAGCCTTTGGCACTGCAGAAAGTGTGTAAGATTTATTTTCTTTCAATCCAATCCTGAGGAGTGCCCTTTGAAAAGATGAGGACATCGTCTGCAAAAAGGAGGTGCAAAATATTGAGAGTTCTGGACACCATTATGCCAACAATGTTGCCTTCTGCTTGAGCTGATTTGAGGAGCAAGCTTAAAGCTTCCATGGCCAGAATGAATAAAATAGGTGAGGGAGGGCAGCCCTATCACAACCCTCTACCCATGCGAAAGAATGAAGAGGATTCTCCATTGAATAAGATGGCTAGGTTGGCACTGTCTACACAATTCATAATCCACTTTATCATCTGGTGGCTGAATCATGTCTGAGCTAGAACCAATATGAGAAAGTCCCAATCAATGCAGTCAAAGGCCTTTTTTAAGTCAAATTTTAGAATAATCGCCTTAGCTTTTTTAGTTTTAATGCTATGAAGTCACTCCCGTGAAATGCCAATGGCATCTAGGATCTGTCGGCCTTTTAAAAACCCCGGTTGTTCAATCGAAATAATACGTGAGAGAAAAGGCTTGATCCTTGTGGAAATGGTTTTGGATATGAGTTTATAGCAAAGGTTACAGAGGAAAATAGGTCTATAATCACCAAAGGATGTAGGGGAGTTTACTTTGGGTATAAGAGTGAGAAAGGTTGAGTTGATAGCACCAATAACCTTACCTCGAAGTCTTTTGTCCTCCACTAGCTCTAGGAGGTCCGGACCAACCAGATCAAAGAAGTGAAGGTAAAATTCTATCGTCCAGCCATCAGGTCCTGGACACTTGTCCTTGGAAAAGGATTTAAGAGCAGTTGAAATCTCTTGTAGAGTGCACGGTCTATCAAATAAAAGAGAATCTTCATCTGAAACAGTGTGTGAGTAGATGCTAGCCACCGAAGCAGAGCTCTGCAAGTTTGCAGATGGATTATGTTGAAAGAAAGGTTTGTAAAAATTAACCGCTGCAGATTTTAATGCCTGTTGGCCAGTGTAAGATGATCCATCCTCCGTTGTGATTCCCCGGATATGATTTTTGTTCCTACTTACACTAGCATATTTGTGGAAATATTTGGTATTGAGGTCACCATTCTTGATCCAATTGGATCTGCATCATTGTCTCCAAGTAATTTCATCTTTTAGTAAAATCAAATTCCTCTCCAATTCTAGATCCTTTAAAGCCTGATAGTCAACGCCAGTTTCCCCCGCTCTGATATCTGAATGGATGAGGATCTTGATCGTTGAGTCGAGCTCGAGGAACCTATGTGCATTATGTTTTTGAAAAGTGACAACCCATTGTTTTATTCGGGATTTGAGGCTGCGAAGTTTCCAAACTAGACAGTGTTGTATGCAAGGCTCAAACATGTAAAGAGGATCCATCCAGACCTCTGTGACTATATTATTGAAATCAACTTCCAAGAACCAGCCTGAATTAAGTTTGAAGGGGTAGGCGATCTTGTGAGAGGATGTGTCCAAGTGGAGAATTATGAGGGCGTGATCAAAAAAATAAGGTAGGTTCACCTAGGTGTGAATCCTTGCCTCCAGAGTTATAAGTTGCTTAGACATAAGAAATCGGTCCAGTCTCTTGGAGATATAGCCAGAGCCCATACACCCATTGTGCCATGTAGGGGTTAAGTGATTTGGCACATAGTCCACCAATTGATGAGCTGAGAAGAGTATGGAAAAGTAATATGCCAAGACATCTTTTGTAGCAGTAGCCCCCCATATTTCTCCCACAGAAGTTGTAAGATAAAATTGCCAGCAATGATCAGGTTGTTGAGATCAAGTAATCCTTTGTCTTCAATTTTCTCTCAAAATGATTGTCTATCATAACATGGAGCATAAAGGTTAAGTAAGTTGATCGATTTGTTCGAATGGCAACAAATACCAGTCAATAAGATGCCTCCATAACAAATATAAGGGACAAGATCATACACATCAGGGTCCCAAGCCACTGCCATCCCCCCAGAAGTGCCAAGAGAGTTGACTGAACAAATATGCCAATTTGAATGAAACCGGTTGATGAATAATCTATCTTTTATACTATCTACAAATGTTTCCTATAAAAAGATGATGTCATGTGAGATTTGTGAGAGAAGTCTTCTGAATGAGGCATCTTTTAGGTGCCCCCCCACCCCTCTAATGTTGAGGGAGAGAAAGATCATGGTTTTTCTCTTGCTAGGGCTTTCATGCCTCTAAGCGCCCTAATGTCAGAAGGAGAGGGTGGAGTGTCTCCAAAATGTGTAGATGGTATGCCCTCCTTGCGACGGGCACTACGGGTTTTGATCAAAGAGTGCTCAAAACCATGTCCTCAAGACCATGTATGTTCTTTGCCCAGGGAGGTCGAATGTAATGATCCCAAGCCAAATTTTTCGCTTGGAATCACTAACTACCACTGATTTGTTGATGTGCAAGTGTTTATTGAGTTATTAAGAGCATACAAAATTCATCCAACACATGAAGATCACAATACATACAAGATATAGAAGCACAAGCAAAGATCTGACATTTTTATTATGAGTAATGTTGGATCAATACAAAGATGACTAATCTGGAAAAAGCCTCAGATGGCCATACAAACAATAGATATGAGCTGCTACAAAATGCTCCCGTCAATACAAAAGAAGGCCCCAAAGGATGAATAAATAATGAAGACCAGTACCAAGCAGATCTGAATGCCAACCCCTCTAGCTGAAGAGTGCCACGCTCCAAGTGAAGACCGAAACCCTCAATACTTCGGCCCTGATGGAAGAATGCTCCGAATGAACCCAAACTCAGTTAGATAATAGATCAGGGCGGTGGGATCCTCCTCCTGAAGTTTCAAGCCCAACGTCTAAGGAAACCCTCTCCAACTGTTGAATCTTCTAAGGGAATTGCGCCCTCCTGAATAACTGAAACCCTAGGCAACTCGTCCCTGAAGAAATACACCTCCAACTAGCATGAAACTCTCCAAGAATGTAGATCGGGCTATGTGAACCCTATGGGAGAAGTTTCAGACTCATATTCTAAGCATAGCTTCCTAGATCTGAGTTTTACTGAATCACAGGACGCCCCTTTTGCCTCCAAGACATCCCAATCTGTAGATAAATATATGATGATGATAACCCTCCAGAAAAACCCTCAAAATGATGGTCTTGCCCATGCAAACAAAAACCAAGTGTCGGAATGGCCATTGGCCCTCTGGATAAGCTAGATCGAACCTCCCTCTAGATGATGGTGCGCCCTTGCTGGAATCACAAGAACAGTACGACCTGCTTACTTCTGGAGAGCTAGATGGAGATGAGCTGAGAATAGAATGGTGTGGAGGAGTCTTTCATCCCCGAGACCAAGCTGCGGAACAAGGTGAGTGGATATTTCACCACTGAGTTGCTCACAAGGGTTTGTACAACAAAACCCCCAAACTGAATGCTCAAGAGCAATAGAAAACACTATACCAAACCAGAATGCTTATAGGTGCACCCCAGCCTCTTACTTATACTTTTCCTTCTAATCCTCTATTGAGTTAGGTTAACTCCCAGGGTTAATCTTCTATTCTTCTGTTGAGTTATCTTTTACTCCTTTATCCCTTTCCTTTCTTAAGTCAACTTAAAAATATAACTTTAGCCTCATTGACTTACCCCCTCAGTGTGAGACTATGACCTAGTGGGGATACACAGGCCACTGAGTCTCCTCATCACCTCTCTAAGAGGTGGGGGACATTACAGTCTCCCCTGCTTGAAATTGCTTGTCCTCAAGCAATTCCAAACCTGCTACTCTTACCATGTGCTCCTGCTCCCAAGTGGCATCCTCAATGGGTAAATCCTTCCACCTGATCAGGTACTCCTTGATGCTTCGATTTCTGAGCCTCTTCTCTCGGACTTCTAGTACCTCCTTCGGAATCAAAACAAGTTGTCCATCCTCATCCATGGGGGGTAATACCTCAATAGGCCTGATGTGTTGACCGAGGGATTTCTTAAGGCATGAGACATGAAAAACGTTGTGAATTTTGTTTCCCTGTGGAGGATCCAGCTCGTAAGCTATGGCCCCTATCCTCCTGCTGACTCCGTAGGGTCCAAAGAAACATGGTTGCAGTTTCTCCGCTCCGCTTCTTTTAATGGAAACCTGCTTGTACGGTTGCAGCCTCAAATAGACTAAATCGCCAACCTCAAAAGTCCGGTCAACTCTGTGCTTGTCTGCTTGGACCTTCTACTGGTTTTGTGCCCTCTGTAGATGATCCTTCAATTCTCTGAGAATGTCTTGGCTCTGTTGTATCCAATCCTGTACCATCGGTGCCCTGCTGTCACCAAATGCAATCTCTACAAATGATAAAGGATCATAGCTATACAAAGCTC
>JASDQU010309848.1:19742-33752 GCA_032191745.1 Picea mariana | reverse complement strand
GATCCTTCAATTCTCTGAGAATGTCTTGGCTCTGTTGTATCCAATCCTGTACCATCGGTGCCCTGCTGTCACCAAATGCAATCTCTACAAATGATAAAGGATCATAGCTATACAAAGCTCTGAATGGTGACATGCCAATGGACATATGTTGGGTGGTGTTGTAGCAATATTCTCCCAAATGTAACCATTTGACCCATGCTTTATGTTGCCCTGCCACATAGTTTCTGAGATATCCCTCCACCCACTTGTTGACTATCTCTGTTTGTCCATCTGTTTGAAGGTGATAGCTGGTGCTAGAGGTCAAGGCCGTACCAACCAACCTAAATAACTCCTGCCAGAAAGTACTCATAAACCTGCTATCCCTATCACTGACAATGGTCTTGGGTAGGCCGTGCAACCTGAAAATCTCCCTGAAAAACAGTTCGGCCACCTGTGCTGTACTGAAGTCGATAGCTATGGCAAAGAAGTGTGCAAACTTTGTTAACCTGTCCACCACTACAAATATGCAGTCCTTCCCTTGCGTCTTTGGTAGCCCGGTGATGAAATCCATGGATATGCTTTCCCATTTGTGCTCTGGAATGGGCAAGGGTTGCAAAAGTCCTGCTGGGTGCGTGTGCTCATCCTTGTTTTCTTGACATGTAGTACACTCTTTGACGTTCCTAATCACATCCTCCTTGAGTCCTTTCCAAGAGAATCTTTCTCTCACCTGCCTGTACGTCTTGCTGATCCCCTGATGTTCCGCCATTGGTGAGTCATGGCATGAATGCAATACCTTGGCCTTGAAGGACGATCCAAAAACCAAGAAGATTCGGTCTTTGTAGTAGATGAGGTCATTAATAACCTTGAAATCTTCATCTTGTACCTATCCATCCAATAGTTGGCACGCAAACTGATCCTCTGCATACTCCATCACTAGTTGGTCCTTCCAATCAACTGTTACCCTTGTTATGGCAAGGATGGATGGTCTCCTGGATAAGGCATCAGCCACCACATTGTTCTTCCCTTTGACAAACTCAATGTCAAAGTCATAGGCTTGTATTATGCTTACCCATTTTTGTTGCCTCTCGTTCAAGTCCTTCTATTCCAATAAGTATTTGAGACTGTTATGATCTGACTTGACAACAAACCTAGAACCTACCAAGTACTGCCGGAATTTGGCTAGTGCATGCATGATAGCCAACATTTCTTTGTCATAAATGTTGTAGAGTAGCTAAGGACCCCGGAGTTTCCGACTCTCGTAGGCAAGAGGGTGCCTCTTCTGCATCAGTACGGCCCTTATTCCTTCCCCGGATGCATCACACTCCAAGATAAATGGGAGACTGAAATTTGGAAGGGCTAAGACTGGGCACGTACTCATCACCTTCTTCATCTTGTCGATCGTTTTTTCAGCCTCCTCATCCCACTTGAATGCTCCCTTCTTAGTCAAATCGGTCAAGGGTGCACACAATTGAGAGAACCCTTTGACAAACTTCCTGTAATATGTGCACATTCCCAGAAATCCTCTCAATTCTGTGAGTGTCTTAGGAGTGGGCCATTCCATGATGGCTTCAATTTTCTCCTAATGTACCTATACCCCTTTTGCTCCGATAATGTGTCCTAGATAAATGACCTCCGTCATTCCAAACTCACATTTGGACTCCTTGGCATATAGCGATTGTTCCTCCATAATTGACAAAATCTGGTCCAAATGCCTAAGATGCTCCACCCATGTCTTGCTGTAGATAAGCAGGTCATCAAAGAATACCAACAAGTGCTTCCTTAGCTGCTTGTTGAATACATGGTTCATACATGACTGGAACGTAGCAGGGGCATTGGTTAACCCAAAGGGCATCACCAGAAACTCATAATGACCGTAGTGACATCTAAACGTTGTTTTTGAGATGTCTTCCTCCCTCATCTTGATTTGATGATAGCCAGAACGAAGGTCAATCTTAGTGAAGTAGATGGCCCCATGCAATTCATCCAACAGTTCATCAATCCTTGGTATTGGGTACCTGTTTTTGATGGTCTTTTCATTTAAGGCCCTGAAGTCAATGCACATCCTCATAGTGCCATCCTTCTTCTTCACCAACACTACTAAAGAAGCAAAAGGACTACTGCTGGGCCTAATGTGTCCCATGTCTAGAAGTTCCTTGATGGCCTTTTCTATCTCGTCTTTCTATTTCTTGGGATGTCTGTATGGTGTGGTGATCATTGGTTTGGCCCCTTCCTCTAGCTCAATAATGTACTCAAATCCTCTATCTGGTGGAACCCCGGGAGGAATAAGCCCAAACACCTTGTGGTGTTTGTCAAGGATTTCCTTGATTTATGGGGTGTAATGAACCTTGCCCTGTTCATCCACACGTGTCACAATCCTGCATTCGGCTGCATATACTATTTCATCCCTCTGGAAGATGGCTTCCATCCTCTTGGCCGTGACTGCCTTTGCAGCATTCTCTTTCATGCCCCGAAGCACTACCTTTTGTCCACCCTCCTCTGTGAATGACATTTCCATTGTTTTGTAGTTGGTGGTGATAGGCCCCAATGTGCTGAGCCACTGAACTCCTAGGATGATGTTGGTATCCGGAAGGTCCATGACATAGACGTCCTGTGTCAACTCATGCCTTCCCAAGGTAAGCTTTAGGCTTGAAATATATCTGTCACAGGGCATGGTGCTTCCTCCTACGACCTCCACTTTGAATCCTTCAAATTCTAATGTGGGTATGTGTCTCCTCTTCAACAATGTTGCATCAATGAAGTTGTGGGAAGCTCCTCCATCAAACAAGACCGAGACTCTTCGACCCTGCAAGACCCCCCTCATTCAGAAGGTGTTATACTTGGGCACTCCACTGATAGATGCCAAGGTGGCCATACTATCCTGTCCTATGATTTGTTCCTCCTCTGCTGACTTAGTGGTTTCTGCCTCCATGTTCTGTATCTTTCCAATTTCATCTTCTTCTTCGTTATCTGAAGTGACTTCAATGTAATGTACCTGTCCACGTCCCATGCACTTGTGTGAGGGATTCCATGGTTCCTTGCATGTGAAACAGAGTTGCTTCCTTCTCAGTTCTCTCCTGGTGTTATCATCTATTCTGCCTCAACCCCTGTCATAACCCTTAGGGTCACGTCTTCCCTGGTTTATTGGAGGTCTTTGGTCCCTTCCTCCACTGTTAAGAGGTGGTCTGGGTATGAATTTAGGCTTAGCAGCTGGACCCAAATCCCTTGTTTTCCAAATAGCCTCCTGTAGGTTGGTGGGCTTGAAGGCCTTTACCCAACCCTTCAAGGGTTCCATCAACCCTTATGTGAAAAGCATCATGAGCCTGGTCAGGGACATATCTTGTACCATAACTACCAACCTCTAAAATTCATCAATATATACTTCAGTTGTACCTGTTTGCTTGAGTTGGGTGAGCTCTCGGAAATGTAGCTCAGGATCTCCTTGATCAAATCTATCAATGAGCCTCTGAGTGAACTCTGTATAGGACACAATCTGATTGTGGCCGAGTGTGGTGAGTCCGTGATACCACCAGTCATGAGCCTTTCCATCCAAGTACATAGTAGCAAACTTGATGGCCTCCATCTCCCTCATGGGGTTGAGCTGCAAGTAAGTATCCATCTTTTGTACCCAGGATTGAGTTGTCATCTTGGCTGTACCATCAAAGTATGGAATTTCTATCTTCCTCGCTCTTCGTTCAAACTCAAAGATGCCCTTGTGGTTCGTCCTGGGTTGATTTCTGAACTTGAGTTGGCAATACTGGTCTAGGGACATATGTTTTTGGATCTTCATATCCAAACTGTAGTACTCCTTGGTACTCCTCGCCAATTGTTCCACAAAAGCTTCAACTTGTTCCTGTTGCCCTTGCTCATCTGTGAATGTGGGCATGTACGGTCTTGGGTTGGCTCTGTCACCCAAATGCTGGCCAAGTTATTCATCTGTGAATGTGGGCATGTATCACCTAGAATTGATCCTGCTACCCATTTGACCCTGGAGCGTGTCTCCTTCCAAACTTCCTTTGGATCTGGGGGCTTTCTCCGGATTATATCTGATCTCCTCATGGATTCCACTAGATCCACCAACCTCCTTATGCCCATACGTATCAGGGTCTTTCCCTTTATGGGCCATTTGCATTAGAAATTCATTTAGCTTGGATTGGTTCTGTTTCATTATCTGCAGGTTCTCGTCAACTCTCTTCAAGGTTTCAGAAAGTTCAACTTATCCCCTTCTATTGGTTTCATGGTATTCGCCCAAATATCAGACCAATGTGCTTTCCGTGCGGTTGACGGATTGCTGGAACTTGTCAAATTTTGTTGCTACGAGAGCCAAGCCTACAGCCTCATGGTCATCTCCTGATCCTTCCATTTCGGCCTCTGTTTCACTGCTGGATTTCTTCCTTCAACCCATAAAGATACCATTGTACCTTTGCATGCATCGATCCTTCCACAGGTTTGTAATGATCCCAAGCCAAATTTTTCTCTTGGAATCACTAACTACCACTGATTTGTTGATGTGCAGGTGTTTATTGAGTTATTAAGAGCATACAAGATTCATCCAACACATGAAGATCACAATACATACAAGATATAGAAGCACAAGCAAAGATCTGACCTTTTTATTATGAGTAATGTTGGATCAATACAAAGATGACCGATCTGGCAAAAGCCTCAGATGGCCGTACAAACAATAGATATGAGCTGCTACAAAATGCTCTCGTCAATACAAAAGAAGGCCCCAAAGGATGAATAAATAATGAAGACTAGTACCAAGCAGATCTGAATGCCAACCCCTCCAGCTGAAGAGTGCCACACTCCAAGTGAAGACTGAAACCCTCAATACTTCAGCTCTGATGGAAGAATGCTCCGAATGAACCCAAACTCGGTCGAATAATAGATCAGGGCAGTGGGATCCTCCTCCTGAGGTTTCAAGCCCAACGTCCAAGGCAACCCTCTCCAACTGCTGAATCTTCTAAGGGAGTTGCGCCCTCCTGAATAATTGAAACCCTAGGCAACTCGTCCCTAAAGAAATACACCTCCAACTGGCATGAAACTCTCCAAGAATGTAGATCGGGCTATGTGAACCCTATGGGAGAAGTTTCAGACTCAGATTCTAAGCATAACTTCCTAGATCTGAGTTTTACTGAATCACAGGATGCCCCTTTTGCCTCCAAGACGTCCCAATCTGCAGATAAATATATGATGATGATAACCCTCCAGAAAAACCCTCAAACTGATGGTCTTTCCCCTGCAAACAAAACCCAAGTGTCGGAATGGCCACTGGCCCTCTGGATAAGCTGGATCGAACCTCCCTCTAGATGATGGTGCACCCTTGCTGGAATCACAAGAACAGTACGACTTGCTCTCTTCTGGAGCGCTAGATGGAGATGAGCTGAGAATAGAATGGTGTGGAGGAGTCTTTCATCCCCGAGACCAAGCTGCGGAACAAGGTGAGTGGATATTTCACCATTGAGTTGCTCACAAGGGTTTGTACAGCAAAACCCCCAAACTGAATGCTCAAGAGCAATAGCAAACACTATACCAAACCAGAGTGCTAATAGGTGCGCCCGAGCCTCTTACTTATACTTTTCCTTCTAATCCTCTGTTGAGTTAGGTTAACTCCCAGGGTTAATCTTCTATTCTTTTGTTGAGTTATCTTTTACTCCTTTATCCCTTTCCTTTCTTAAGTCAACTTAAAAATATAACTTTAGCCTTGTTGACTTACACCCTAAGTGTGAGACTATGACCTAGTGGGGGTACCCAGGCCACTGAGTCTCCTCATCACCTCTCTAAGAGGTGGGGGACATTACATTGAAGGATTCTCAGCAGTGCTCAGCTTGAAGTCACCCACATGTCTATTGTGCAGGGTTGGTCCCAGGAAAGTAGGCAATGGCTTAGGTGCAAGCACTTCTTTGTAAGAGGGAAGAAGCGCATTCAGAACATCACCAAGCTCACTTTTGCTAGGCTTTGTCTCACTCAAACCCGAGAAGCAGAAGGAATCATGTTGGAAGGAAGTCTGTTCATTTGTGTTATTTATCACCTGGTTGACAAAACAATCAGCTTGTTTGAGAGATCTCGCTTCTCCAGAGTATGGCGAGGTACAAAAGATATATTGGTATTAGTCAGGGGAGAGATCACTGCAGCAGGATTAGGGTTATGCTGAGATAGTGGAGAGCAAAAAGTTTTATGAGATGTCTCAAGAGCATGTGCACGCATCTTTGAAGTAGAATTGGTATATGGGGCAAGTGTTCGCATCTCTAGTGTATAGCTCGACTCAGGTGGGGAAAGTGGCAGCTCATACTATGTGCTGGCCATGGGGTCGCCAACAAAGTACATAGTATGTTGGATTGCGATTTTGAGGGTGCCTTTGATATTAACACTAAATTGCATTGGAATTGAGATTCTTTGAAATAAATGCAGAATACAATAAGTATTCCAGTAGAATATAGTAGGTATTCGAAATGATGATAAATTTGAATTGATATGATGACTCTTATGATTATGATGTTTATATGGCAGGCAATGTCCTTTTTAATTTTAGTATCCTCCAAATTTCCTTTGTGATTTATATATTCATCATAAACTTGTAGTGTCATGTTTAACATTGATATTCCATTAATCATAACATTTGAACTTTTATCTTAACTAGATTTTACTTTGTATTTAAGGAGAACAAATAATAAGTCGTCTCCTCCGGATTTTTTTATGGTACTGTATGCTGCGTGTTATACTAATAAACTATAAGTAATATATTATCTATAATTCGAAATTTTATTGGTGCTTGTATGCATATATTTTATATATAATCAAACTTATTTTATGTTTTATACTTTATCTTCCATGGTATCAAAGGAAAAATTATAAATAAAATAAAAAAGGTAGTTGCCCCTTTCAATTTTTTTGGGGTTTGTTTCTATGTTAACGACGAATTTGATAATCAAGACGGTTGACGATACTATGAGTTTTTTTCGCCGAATTTCTCTGAGTTTGATTAATATGAGTGTTTTCGCGGATTTTTTGCAAGTATGTGACATTATGTTATTATAGAAATATTATTTAATGGTATTTAAATATAATCAAAGGTTTAAATTTATGAACTGTTTTATTTAAAGTTACCTATTAAAGCGAATTATTAGGTGTTTTGTTTAATAAAGTTATGAAAGGTAACATCAATGGAATATATATTAACTATGGTCAATTTTTTTTCTCAAATATATATAATTTGTTTAAGATAAAGTTAATTTTAATTGTTAAGACATATTACATGATTCTTAGCTTTCAAATTAGTGAACTTAGTTTTATTTTGGCTTATTATTCACATTTAGTTTAATTTTATTTTGGTTTATTATTTACATTTAATCTTCTTATCTCTTTAGTGTTAAATCTGGTTTTTTCATCAATTTAATCACACCTTTTTATATTGAACGCTTTTGAATCCCACAAAAAATTCAATTATAAAAAAAAGTGAAAGCACATAATTTATAACATTTTCTCAAGTTCTCTTCTTTGTCTTTTTGAAGATACTCTTCTCCTTTTACCTAGTTCCTTATCCAAGCCTCTTTGATTCTTTTCATTGCATGTCTTAATAAAGTAGGTCCCACCACTTTTGATCACACTTTTCTCTCCTTTTTTTTAATGAGGAAATGTACTCACGAAAAACCTTTCGAATACTTCCCCAAGATCCATGGATGGTAAGTGGGGTAAAGTCGACCCTGATAATGGGGCCTCACCCRGGGGGAATCAAGAGAGTTGAACATGTGACCAACAACAAACATGAAAAAATCATGTTTAGCTCTAGACCAATTGAACTAACCTTCGAGGTTGTTTGTTTTCTCTTCTATAAAAGAGTGCATTAATATCCCATAGACAAGCACTTCCAAACATCACATCACATGTATCAGATGGTGCTACATCACATCCTACCTCATCGACAAAATCACTATTATGGCAACCTTAAATTTACAATGCCTCATTATTCTCATCATAGATTCTTTTGCAACTGACTCAATGAACATGGTTGTGGATGCTCATATGTTTTCATACAAAGTTCACCAACTAACATTGCAAAAATTAGATTGCATTGAAAACCACTATAAAAAAGAGCATTTTCCTTCTCGTTCTTCACCTGAACCTCACCTAAAAGAGTGCATTTCTTTCTCCACTTTCCCTTGGCTCTTGCAATGCAACACAAACACAATTTTCGTCCACGTCAAAGATATATTTCTTGTATGTACCTTCTATTTTGATAGTTACCATTACTCCTTTCTTAGACCCATACAATTTTAGAGGCAATTTTGAATGAATCTTCAACACTTTTCATCCACGTGTATATCTACATCATAACGTTTGCAATGTTTATTGAGATGTTTTCTCTTTTGGATTATGGTTGCAACTTTCATGCATTTCTTTTGGTGTGCCTCTTCTCGATTGTATTGTTGACCCATTTTCACTCCCAACTTGATACAAAGTGCTTTCTTGCTTGCTTCATCTATGCCTATAACATTCAAAGGTTAATATTACTTTCAAATATGACTATGCATACCTTCAAGGTACTTCACTACTACCCTAGGTTCTTATTGAGATATCCATTTTGATAACTTGTTTTCAAAGCTCAAGTATGTAGTTAATAAGCACTTTGTTCTTTCTTTTGCAAATAAAATTGCTATCTCATGAGTTGATCCTCTTCATAACCTTTTGCATAGAATTGTGACATGGTCAATTTCTTAAAATGTTCCCATTTAGTGGCCATGGGTTTCTTCCCCATTTACAAAGCATCTTCATAACTCTCCCATCGAATCAAAGCATGATAGGGAAAAAAAAAATATGATGTTAATCTATTTTTCTATGTAGAGTGAAATATATTACTAGTTTATTTAGCCCACTATTAAGTTTTTCAACATCTATGTATGCATTATAAGATGATATTTTGAGTTTTTCTTCCATCTTGAACGGAGCATTAGAAGATGAAAGAAAACCATTGTTATCATTAAAGATTACATGTGTTTTATCTTCAACATCCTCGTCGATAACATATTCCTCTTTGTACTATGATTATGATGATTTCTCTTCTTATACTTTGTTTCCATAAGCTATGACACCATCTCATTTATTGCCATTATGTTTTTCTCCAACCAATTAGTGATTCTGGTTCTGAGGCGCTAAATCTTTTTTTCTTCATGTGAAGACCCCACCATCTTTTTCTCACTACTCTTCTCTATCATTTGCAATATTTTGCAATATTGGCTTGCTAGTTTCCTCATATTCACTACAAGTCTTTACCATAAAGGGTCAAAGATTAACATACTCTTGTACCAATATGTTCTATAAACTGTCAAAGCTATTCCTCTAGATAGTGCATCAAAACAATTCTTGGTACAAAAATGATTATGCTATTATAATTTTTAGCACTAGTCCCCAAACCAACATTTACTCCATTTTCTATGAAATGTTAGGTGTACAAATAAAAAATACGTACATGAAAAATGATTTAACTCAACAACACACAAATAACACCCCCTTTGGAGAAAATCCCAATCAAGAAAACACTCCAACAAAGAGGCTTTGTTTTATTACTCATCATAGAAAGATTACAAATCTTTGAATGCATGTTGTTTTGTGGAAGAATCCTCAATGAATTATAGTGAATCATTTGCAGACTAAAGGGAAGATAACAAACTTCAATCCAAAATCAATCAGTTACTGAAAATAACTACAAAGGATAAGAGGAAAGAAGAAAAACCTGTGATTTGGTGATTCACTCATTTGTTTTCTCTGTATGCAATTCCAATCCTATCTTTAGATTTGCACACAATACAAACAAACAACCTTCCTCAAATCCAAATAGGCATATAACAATGAATCATGGTAAAGATATGAAATGAGGACACAAATCCACACTAAAGTGCTTCTAACTAATTATCAAGAAACTAGTTCAAACCTCAAATGAAGAATTAATCAACATACTATTAAACAATTTTGCAATATGATTTGGGGGAGGGAAAGAAGAGAGACATTCATAAGTTTATTAATCATCAATAACAAGTACATATCATACCTTATGGTTGTTGTAGAAATCTTTGTCACTTATTTGAGTTCCTCTTATATAGACCACTTATTTGTTTGTGCTCCACCTATATTCTCCAACTTTACTATAACTAAGAAAACCTTTGAAATGTTTTAACCCAACTCAAAGCCAAAAATAGATTCATAACTAGGGGCTCTGAAGACGGGAAAGTAGTAAAAATCCAAGATTACTCCTCTATGAATTGTTATAAGATATTCTTACTTTCAGTGGACTTTTGCCCCTAAGATTTCAATAAGTGCTTCTACCATTATTATTCAAGGTCCATTTAATCAACTTTCACTATATTAAATTATTAATTATATTGTTTAATAAGATCAAGTAGAATATACCCCGGATGGGGTGTCAGGGCGGGCGACGTGGCCAGATCTGAACGGGGGCGATGGGCAGGGTGGCATGGAGCCACGTGATGGGCTTATGCCACAGCCCACCACCCTACCCAGCGTTTAATGGCGTTTAATTTGATGCGAGGGTGCATTAACGCACCAGTACTTTCCACCTCGCGGAGAATTTGAATGGATTCGTTCATAATGTTTGGGCCTCACATCTGCATGCCAGCTGATTTGCCTTTCCCTTTGCAGCGAAGGTCTTTCTCTGATCCCTCTCGCTGGCGCAACGTGATCCTGGTTACCTCCCTTCACCGCAAGCTCTTAGTCTTCTCAGTCCGCTGTATAGATTTCACCATGACTCGACCCCGGGGCAGACCGAAGCGAGGCTCCCCTTGGAAGCCTCGAAGACCCGTGATCAAGCCTTCTGCTTCAACCTCTGCCGACCCCTCCCCTCAACGGTAGTCTCAGACTATCCCTCTCTCCTTGCATGCCCCGCAGCTTAGCTCCATGGCTATCATTTCGCGCACACCAATTTCTCTTTTGCGGCTTTCTCACGACCCCTCAGTGTTTCCTTCCAGCTCCATGCCTTCCGGCGACCCTCTGGGCAACCTGGGAGGTGATCCTTCTCTTCACAGCGCGCCCAAGCGGGCAGGTCCTTGTTTCCCCGAGAACGTTGACAGAGTACAGTTCGCAGAAAGCCTGGCTATCTTGCATGATCTAGTATTTGAGCTTCGGCAAGAGGTAGCGGACTTAAAATATCGCGTCCAAGCAACAGAGATGAAGGTAGCTAGCTTTATGCAAATTCTCTCTTCTATGCACGAGGCCTTATTCTCGGCCCCTGGCGACACCAGCCCCAAAGAGCACCCCGAGGTCGCTAAAGAAGAAGCTCAAGACAAAACGCAGACTCCAGTGGCAGAAGGACGGAAGCAGAAAGAGTGCAAGGATGACAGCAAGGACCCTGCATGCACCGACGAGGAATGGGACTATGGAGTGACTTTCATCGAGGAAGAGCCTTGGTCAGGCGACCTCCCCGCCACCTGGCCCAGCTACAGTCCAACCGTCTAATTTTAGTGTATGCCTGTTTACTTAGCTTCTAGAACTAAAAAGCTAAACAATGTTTTTCTCTTTTGCTGTTGGTTTAACTCTAGACTTGTTTAATCAAGAAACTGGCTGGGCTAGTTGCACTGGTTTCCCCATGCTGGGGCAGTCCAGCAACTGTAGCCTGAACATAGCTGTATTTTGGACCTTTGTTTCAGACTTTCGAAGGATCTTAATATAATCTTACGTCTTACTTAAAAAAAAAAAAGATCAAGTAGAATATAAAAAATGATATGAACTCTCACAAGCCTCATGGTAATGAAATTGGGTACTATTGAAGACCTAAAACACTATAGGAATAGAGTATGTAATATTTGTAACACTAAGAAATTAGAGAATGAAAGCACTTTCTCTTATGTCTTTTTTATATGCACCTGATTGAAATCATGTTAGGGATTCTTGTTTAAAATTGCAATTTTGGATGGATGAAATTGTTGTTTTCAATGTAAAAATGGGTTTAACACTCTTAAATATCCCTATTACATTAGGATTGTGCAATGTTAATATGTGATATTTGCAATATTCTCAATCAAAATGATTTTTTTCTAAATTTTAGAAAAAAAATATCAATTTCTTTATTGTTATTTTGAGTCACTATAAAATGACCAATTCATAATAAAATGTTAAATAAAATTATATATTAATCATATATTAATCACTAACCTCATAGTAATAAAACGGGCAATGATAAAAGCCTAAAACACTATAAACCATTTCAATATTAATAGAAATTCATAGGCTGCTGCTCTCTATACCCTCTGACTCAATATACCTGCCAGCAAGACATATTGAACAATTTAACCGTTACTCAAACCTAACAGCTATCAAACCTAGAGAATTGAATAGTAGCACGTTGCAAAGGAAATAAAAAGTCACGGACAGGGAACTTTGTCCACTCTGTAACCTGCAATTTAACCGTGACTCAAACCGAAACCGAGCTACCCATAGAGAATTGAATAGTAACATGAAGGGAAAGCCCAAACGACGTTGCAAAAGAAAAAAAAAAAGTCACGGACAGGGAATTTTATCTATTTTGTTATTTTTTTAGTCATCGTATATATGTGCATTTAATTTTTTGGGTTTTTTGGTTGGAATTCGATGATGTAAATTTAGACAAAATTTCTATTTTCTGTTGTTACGTTGAAAGGCGTACACCTATTGATAATGGGCACAATTAATGATCTTTTAACTTTATTTAACCTTAAACCCTAATCTGATGGCTATGCATTGAAGATGCTGGCATATTCTTAGTCGTCCTCCAAAATCAATGGATCAGATTTATTGTTCATAACTTTCTTGCATTTATCAAGGCATCAGTTAACATGTTTACTTTTTAACATTTACCTAATCACATTAAAAAATTATTGTAAGGATATGTAATTGCCACGTTCCATTTGTCAACCTAATGCAGCCAAACGTTTCATATTACCACAGAGGGATTACCACAAACGTTTTATATTGGAGGCACATGCTCTCAATGTATTGGGGGCACGCTTTCTCAGCCGCTACCTTTCGACGTTCTCAACCGCGAGTTAGGGACTGTGCTAGTTTAAATTGCATTTTTGAATGCATAAATAGATTTAGTGTGCTAAAAAATTCCTAGAACATTCAGATTATACAAACTTAACCACTCAAATCTGCATTTCCAACCATTCATCACCATCTTTCCAATAAAAATAAAAATAAAACTTTTGAGTACTTATTAATAAACTCGATCCTAATTAATCGCAGACCGTGAAAAGTGGAAAATGGGCGGCGGCCTTGGAGTCTGTGCCCACTAACGCAAAATATTCGGGAGGCGAAGCTGGTCGTTTCCCTAAAGAAACGCACTACCTATTTCTCTACAACTACCGGTTCTTACACTCATATACGGGTTGACGTTAGTGCTTCCACGATTTTTTAGTAGTCCTGGCGTGAAGTTTCTCCGCTTCTACTCCAAATGCACCGACCATACTTGGCCTTTTAAATATCCATCCCAACTCCCACATACCGCTCAGATTTGCTCCTTCCAAGTTCATCTGCTGAGCTGCTTCTTCTAAGTAAATCAAATTTATTTCGATTGTTGTGAAGAAGAGAAGATGGTGAAGGAAGCAGGTCGGTTTAATGTTGAAGGATGGGCTGCCAGGGACGAGTCTGGCATTCTCTCGCCCTTCAATTTCACTCGAAGGTTCCTCCTCTCTTCACCTCCATAATTGCTTCTATTGATACCCATTTGCAGAAAATTTTGTCCCCTTTTTCCCACTGTCGAAATGATGGAAGATTAAAGATGTGCCGAGGGTTTTACAGAGGATTTAGACTGCTGATTTTTGAAAGTTCATGTCTAGAAGGTTCTGTTTGTTAGCTGTGACTTGTCTATTATTAAATTTTGATATGTTATCCTGGCCGTGGAAGGAAGGAATTGTGTAAGACTTTTTGGTGTTAGACAGTCAATATTCACTGTTTCCTTAGTTTGTTTGCTTTGCATTTTGTATACAAGATATATTATTATTTCCTTGAGAATCTGCATTCAATGATTGGTTTATTTAGTCCGGT
>JASDQU010309847.1:54542-80821 GCA_032191745.1 Picea mariana | reverse complement strand
ATGCGCTAGTTTTCAGTGGATGCACTGCGCTTTTTAATTTTTTAGCCAATTTTGTATAGTTTTGGCTCTTTTGCTGTGCTATGGAACTAATCCTTGTGCCATGAATGACTGTTTTTCTGTGCTGATGATGTTGAGTTCTTGTCGCCCTGTGCGGACGAAATTTCAGTGATAACACAAAGGAATCATAATCAAGTACTCTACAAATTATTACCCTCAGGGAAACGGTGTGGCAGAGTCGACTAACAAAAATATGGTAAGGATATTAAAGAAGACAGTTACAGATAACCAAATAAATTGGCATAATCAACTTCATAATGCCCTATGGGACGATGGGTCACACCCAAAGAAGCCGTAGGAAACTCCTCGTACTTTCTGGCCTATGAGCAAGAAGCCATCCTCCCAAACAGGCTCTATCTGCCATCTTTTCAATTGGCACAAGATTCCAATGAGGAACCCTCATCGGCCATGCAATGAAGAATCAATACTCTACTCATGCTAGAAGAAGAGAGAGAGAATAATAAGTCAAAATTCCTATCTCATCAACAAATAGTGAAACGATGGTTCGATAAGCATAAGTCCAAAGAAAAGAGTTTTGAGGTGGGAGACTTGGTATTAAAATGGGACAGAGCGAATGAACTAAAAGGGAAGCATTCTAAGTTTCAAAACCTATGGCTTGGACCTTTCCAGGTTGTTGAAAATATAGGGGTGGGTACTTATCGATTGCAGAACTTGGAGGGAGAAAATGACACCCTCCCAGTAAATGGTTAGGCCCTAAAACAATATTTCCAATAATAATAATAATAATAAGATATATATATATATATATATATATAGAAGAAGAAGAAGAAGAAGAAATAAATATAAACAAAAAAGGGAGGACATGAGTTAAGGTTATTGAAGGAAGAACAAATATTCTTCTTCCACCTAGTGAATTGCCATTTGTTGAGCTCTCAACACACCCTAAAAGAGTCTCTGCCAAACTCTATTTTTTGGGTACCACTTATTGTTTAATTCGGAACAATGTTGTTTTTGCTTATCTTTGTTTTCTACAATTTCTCCTTGATTCTTTAAAAGTTTCCCTGAACATGTCAAAACCATCACAACTTAAAGGTAGTAACATTTGACTAAAGAATCAACCACTAAGTCGTTTCACCTGACGCATCCAAATTTCGGCACCCGGAAGAATCAAAGGTGAAAGAAAATCATCCTAGAAAACTAAGGACGTCGATCGTCAATTTTCGTCGGCATTGGTAAACGGGGAGTTATTCTTTCGTGATAAGCATTGCACAAGAAATTTTTCGATGACCAACTTTGTTCAGCATCGACAAAACATGAAAGGAAATAGTCGTTTGTGGGCAAAGGGAGGAATTGCCGATGATCGATCCTGTAAAAACATTTCGGCATCGGCGAATTTCCAGGAAGCTAACCCAAGGGAAAGGATGTGATAAGTTCATCCCCGGTTACAAACCCATGATATCTAATTGGCATTGGTTATTCCTAGGCTGGGATAGGAAGCGCGTAACTGAAAGAAGGTTACCACCTTTGTTGGCACTCGTGAATCCAGTCACCTGTCTTTATCCGCCACATGTCACGTCAGAACCATCTGACGAAAGTAATTGATGTCAGCGGTTTTTCTTTTGATACTCCTTACAAAAGAAAAACCGCTGACATNTATAAGATACGCTAGATACGATGCATTTAATTGATTGATTAATTCCAAGATCGTGCATTAGTCTCTAATTCGTGCGCAAAGCCCAATGACCATTTTAACCTGTAGATACAATGCATCTCCCTCTGCGCCTTCACCGTCAACCTATGTAAAATTGATTACAGAGAATTGGCAGTAAGTAGTTTAAATTTCATCCCATTACTTGTATTAACAGCTTGATGCAACTGGTAAGTTTTCTCTCGTTATATTACCCTAAATTATTATGATCCAGAGCATTCTCCGTGAAAAGAGGTCTAAAACATCTAGAGGAGCTAGATGAATGGCCCGAAGAAGGCTTCCAAGGTATAGTGATTATTAAAAAACAAATTTTACCAAGGATACAGGTATGTACTAGTCTGGTTTTGATTTCATTTCACATATAAATTAAGATCTAATATTATTCTATGTGTCAGACCTAATTGAGTGTCTTCGGTTGCAGGAATGATGCCTCCGAAGAAACCTACCACCAGGAAATCTCCTAGAGTCCCAAAACTACAAAGATCAAAAGTAGGAGAAGGCTACTCCCCAGCCATTGCAAGGAAATTGGAATTCACTTCCAAGCCAGCGTCGATAATCAAGACGATCACCAAAGAAGCCTTCGCTCAGCCCCCGGCCTTTGGGAACACAGAAGCAAACATTGGGACCAAGACAAAATTCCTGCGATGGGAAGACCTGTTCAAGGAAATAAAGCATGAATAATTCCCCGAGTATGCCCCGCATAGTGATCCTGACACGAGGAAGATGGATGATGAGGTCTTCGTCGACATCCACAAGGCTTACCTACACATGGTGGTGACCAGGACTCCAGTATTCCCTTGCATTCAACTTTTGAAATGGCTCATTGATCACAGTGATGCACAAAAGTGTGTAATTAATGATGATAATGGTCAAATCATCGGGGTTTTCCCCCTAGTAGAAGTCCAAAAGTATTACAAGCTCAGGGAGCTAGATAAATGTTTGAACAAGGATTTTGTTGTGAAGTTTTATCAGAAGCAAGACACCAACAAAATCATGGTGTCTTGGTGGAGATAAGACAAAAAATTCACCAACCTAAACTCCGGTTGGTACCCAATGGCCAACCTCAGACAACCTTATATCCATCTAATGGCTCTCCTTTGCCAGTTTCATGGAGAAAAAGATTGCTCCAGGTTTTTGGAGGCATGGATGCCTTTGGCTTATACTATCGCCATCTTCAGAACAAGCTTCAACTGGGGCGAGATCATCTCCAAACAGCTTAGCACCTGCATTCTACAGGCTCAGCAGCCAAAGGAAGGAGAAACTCCTGCCTTCTACATGGTGTCTTATCTATTGGACGTCATCTGTGCAAGAAATGTCTTCGCAGGAATGAACCTGAGCCGACACACTTCTGAGCTCCAGGTCCATGTTTATTTTAGCATCTTGTGGGAGAACAAGTATAAAATATCATACTCTCTCATTTGCAACCAATTTATCGCACCTATTCATTTCTTACTATTCAAGAAGGAGTGCCCAAGGATATCTGATGTGGCCAAAAAAGTTCTATCGAAAGTCGATCACTGGTACTTGGACGAGCACAAAACCTACATTAGGGTTTTCGACACCACATGAGCACCACATTTGCTACCTATATATGTCCTCGATCGATTGGTACTAGGGGAAATATGTTACCAAACTATATTGCACAGGTACAACACCACTTTGGTGAAGGATAAGAAGTGAGCATTCGTACCTTATGGGTTTCATATCGGCTTCTACCAGGTTAAAGACATTGCACAAGCCAAGCAAGAGGGATTAAGTCAATTGGAATTTTGGTTCCAGAAAAGACGTTTTCGTAAGCACGATCGCAAGGGTCTGGTCTTGAAACATGCATCACAAGTATAGTCTTGTTGGACTTATGCCAACAACCAGTTTGAGGATGAAATCTTCATTGAAAATGCTAAAGATTGGGATGAGGTAGTGGCAAGAATGGTCGACCCAAAAATAACCAAGTTCAAGGACATGAGTTGGGAAGAGCAAGCGGCGTCCTTGGATGAAAGAGCGAAAAGAGAGGAAGAAATTCTCATGACTAGGGAAGAAAGGGTAGCATTCGAATCAGCTGAAACAATGGAGGCTCCCTAGGAAGCCCCTGTGCAGAACTGGAATTTTCTCGGAACTCCAGGTGCAAGGAAAAGAGGGACACTATTGCTCCAACATGCTCAGCAAATAATGGATATGGCGTCGAACGATCCAGCCCTCTTATCAAGTGTTCTGACCAGTAACCCAGAAGAGAGCCTGGCAGGGGTAGGTTGCCCCGAGCTCACAGACCCCTGTAACATCAATGGGTCATATGACCCTGAATCCACAGTGTCGCCAACTGATTCATTGACAGGCGCAATGACTCAATAAAAGTTGGGTTGGGTGTCGGTCGAAACCAGTGCGCCTAACCCTCTATCCGAGTTCATAGATATATACAGTGATGATGAGAGTCTGGAGGCATCTCAAAAAACATTTGTGCATGTAGAAGAAGAGAAGGGAGTTGAGGAAAAAACACCTCTTGTTCTCGATGTTTAGAGTCAAGAGGACACACGAGAAGAAAAAGGAGTCGAAAGTGGCTTAGACACAGAAACGCCTGATGCACCAGAGACCCGAGCAAGTAGTCCCAAGGACAAGTCAGAATTGGACGTGTCAAAAGAAATATCCCCGCAGAAGGATGTTGGCAATGCCATGGCTAGAATGCAGACAAGTATTGAGCTCGCTCCCGACACATCCATTCCACTTGATACTCAAGTCCTCGATAAACATCAGAAGAGGTCAGGCCTTTGGAGAAAAACAAGTAGGTTCAAGAGTCTGATCTTGAACAAATATATACCACCAGCAGCCTAGGAAACATGCTCACATGGGGCGACCAACAGATACCAGAGCCAGTAGACAAAGTAGTAGACATCTATGCGATCTCCTATGATCAAAAGAGGAAGGCCATCGTACAAAGGACTGCTAAGAAGAGGAAGATTACTATGGACCATTCTATTTTGGTTAACACAGAGGAAAGCTTGATCAACACAGCAGATGCTCACACGTCTGAGCTAATAGGCGTGGGAAGAGCCCTCTCTGATGTTGCCCAGGATAGGGCTAGGAGGGATGAAAGAGAACTAGTTGATACTCTGAAGGAACTGGAACACTTGTGCCATATTGTTGAGTATTATAAAGGTGCCACACAGACTACGACATATTTGAAGAGTGAGTTTTCAAGAGTTTACAACGAGTACAAGAAAAAAAGAACCATGTTAACTGAAAATATAATTGAATTCCAGGAGGACACTCTCATGCCTCTCGCAGCATGCAAGGATATGGAACGATGACATGAAAGAGCGTAACAAGCGATGGAAAGGATCGAATACATTGAGGTCGTCCAACAAGGTCGAGAAAAGGAAGAACATGGCATTCGGTTGTTAAGAAAAAATAGCCTCGATCGCATAAAGATATCTACAGAATACTGGACTAAGATGTCCGAGGACCCACATCGAGAGATCCAAGAACAATATGCCAAGTGCCAGAAGCACTGGGATAAAATTAGTAAATTAATGAAAGATATCAAGCTCCCCGAGTTCGGCAACCCCAGTGAGTTTATCGACATAAGAAACGTGCTCAAGATGTATGTCAAACAAGACTCCCTATGGGCCGAAGAGTGCATGAAGGTAGCCGATGCGAGGCCGATACAGGTGCGACAATTCACAGAACACCCGATCAGAGTTAAAACCATGTTACAACAGTTGAATTTCACCTTGATAAAATAATGAGCACATGCAGCAGACATCAGAGGGATATATGCGGCCCCAATGGAACAACACAGATTCCCATGGGCCCATACCTAAGAAGAACTCTTTATCAGATGGTCCAATTATGAAAGAATCCACCCTTTTCAAGAAACAACTCGGGTGGACTATTGAAAGACTGTCAGATTATGAAGCCACGTGGTGATTTTTGATTAGCTCAAATTGTATTTTATCGTTAATTACTGTTAAGACTTTATATTATAAATAGGAACATCGACCGATGGTCTAAGGGTTGATGGTTTGTTGCAAGAACTCTTTTATTTCTAGCTGTTAAGAATTATTTTGGAGCTGCTATGAATGAAGAAGTCCTTTTGGACCAGAGACGAAGTTGTTTTCATCGTATGCATGTGTGATTGAGCCTGGAGAAGAACTAGTTCCTATTCAGTTCATGAGCAGATGTAGCAAGCAAGAGCTATCGAATATATTGTCAAGTTATCTGGTGCAATTGCTTTGTTGTTCTTTTCTCTAATGATGAAAATGATGAATCGTTGTGTGGATATATGATGAAGGATTATGGTAGATGAATTATTTTTCTTTCTATTGATCTTATCATGTAAATGTTTTCTTCTAATAATTAGTATTCTCAAACAGTAATTGGATGCTCACATGGTTAACGTATTATTACTAGGCATGTGGTATAGGATTATCATTTGCATGTTTGAGCAGTGGGTTATCCCAAGCTCAACCTCTTCTGCAATAGTTAAATTTGCTCTCATTTTGTTTCTTGGATAATTTAGGTTAAAATCTCAGCTAGTGATCGAGTGCTCACACGGTTAAAGTATTATTACTAGGCCTATGGTAAGAGATCACTGTCTACATGTTGGAGTGAGGGCTATCCCGAGCCCGGCCTTTCCCAGTCTTTATACTTCCTTATCACTGTGTGGTCAAGTTGGTTTATACCGCATTTTTCTCAAAATTATCCTAACGAAAGAGAAAATGCGAAAAGAGAAAATCTCGACTAAAGGAGATGCCTCCACAAGAAAACATAAATCCCATTGATTAAATTGGCCTGATCGCAAGATCTGGAGAACCATTCCAATCAGAAATGCTGCAGAGTCTAATTGGGCCTCGGTGGCGGGTTTGGTTCCTACTGTTGAGTTAAGAGGTTTAAGACCCATCAACACATCCCAATGCATAAATTTCTTCTTGATTTAGGGTCGATTGTTTAGTAAGTATATCTACAACCCTTTTTCCATGGAACTATATCTACAACCCCTCTATCAAGCCACTTATTTATGGAATAAATGTTCAACTTAATTTAACAGGGACTATGGAGTTATGGAGTAAATGTTCAACTTAATTTAGCAGGGACTATGTTACTCCATAGCCTTGTTACATCTCAAAGTGCTTCCTAACAGAGGTAAAGTGATGTTTTATTTTAGAGAAGTGAAGTGTTATATATTTTGAATGGGAAATGTTTAAGGTACCACATTGTGTGTGTGCGTGTGTATGAAAAACTTAGAGTCCAGATCAACCACTCTTCAAGTGGTATCAAAATCATTAACGTTGGAGATGTATAAAGTCTTTAAAATGTTCCCCATGTAAATAATGATAGTTTGCAGGGAGATATTCAACTAGTCTTTTTCTAATGTAAAATAACTTGGTCCCATTTTTTGAATTAATAATTTAAGTGTAGCCATGTTGTAGTCAATATCATGTGTATATGTGTATGTATATGCAATATTTTTTTTGTAATTTAGCTACTTATATATTAAATATATACTAGAGAAAATACAAGCCTGTCAAATTGTAAGTAGTGCCCAAAGGAGACTACACTATAGTTATAAAAAATATATGCAATTGCCTAGAATTATATTCCTCCTTCCATGGGGAATTGTATTTGGACTACAAACTAGAAATTGTAAGACTATACCCAAACATAAACAAAGACCCCTAGAAAACTTATTCAAAATAATGACTACAATAGGAAATAAACTCAAACAAAAGGACCTGAGAGAATTGGAGATCATTCATGAGAGCTTGAGTCTACACCTACTAGAATTGGTGGAACAACATCTCGCTTCTAGACCGGAGCTACATCTTATGGATTTGTTTGTTTAACAATGACCTCTTCAACTTTCATCCCTACTCTTTGTTCTACTTCCCTTGGCTTTGTCTCTTCCCTAGTTTTGTGAGTGTCCAACCTACTTGAAATCTCATTGTCCTAATTTCCTATTCCCTTCATTGCATGAGCTATGAGCTCCTTTTATATGCCAATATAAGTACAATTTTTTAGAGTACTTGGTCTCTCTAATTCTAAAATAACTAGTATTAAGGATCCAAAGTGCAATTTCCTCATCAATCCTTGCACTTTTAGTGTTGTCCAACTTCACTCTATCCTTGTTTTCCATGGCTTCCAAATTGTTTTAAACTCTATCTAAACATATATTTAAGAAGGCTATTGTTAAAGAAATTGTAGGTGGTGCCTTCTTCCTACCTTGAGAGGGCACTTTTAGAGTACTTGGTCTCTCTAATCCTCAAATAACTAGTATTAAGGATCCAAGGTGCAATTTCCTCGTCAATCCTTGCACTTTTAGTGTTGTCTCGCTTCACTCTAACCTTGTTTTCCATGGCTTCCAATTTATTTTTAACTCTATCTAAAAATCTATTTAGGAAGCCTACTGCTAAAGCAATTGTAGGTGGTTCCTTCTTCCTACCTTGAGAGGGCATTTCCATTTTCGATGCTAGATCCTTACATTCATGGGACCAAACTCATGGAATTCACTTTCAAGGTTCCATGGCAACAATCATAACACCCACCCTCTTCGATGTTCCGTTCGAATTGTCTTCCATTTCCAAAACCCAATACAATAACTAGAGTTCACCATAGTGTCAATTATGAATCATGAGATTCATTCTATAGTCCTAGTTTGTAATAAAATAGACATTGAACCCAGTTGCACCCATTATTATTACAATTAATATCATAATCTTACTTACTTGCTACATTGATAGCTTAGGCATCCTACCATGGAGAGGTATGGTGCGGTAGAATTGAGCTATGATGCCTCATATCCTCCTCTCAATGCTCTATCCCATCCACACATGGCCCCTCTTCTTGCTAGTTGTCAGCCTTTATCACACATGTCCCTAACACCCCATGCAAGGATTATGTATATGTAATGTTAAAAAATAAAAATTGATATTTTATCATTTTGATTAATAAAATTTATTTTAACTTTGAATTTATAGAGCGTTAAGAGGGACTAAATTATTTGAAGTATAAACTTCTTTTAGAGTGTAAAATTTGAGGAAAATTTTACATTTTTAAGTAACTAATCCCTTATTATGCTTTATATATGTGGTGTTAAAATGGATTTACACGTGTTATTCCATTCATCTATTCACGCCATCATTATCATCCTCTTAAACACTAGGCTTCTACATATTGAGAGCAATGCTATGATTAGATACCTAATAACAAGCATAAGATAATTGATATGAAGGATACGAGTCTTCTTATCATTGCTTCAAATTCCAGTAAACGTTGCCTAGTACTTAATAGATGTGTCATAAAGATGTTGGTTCTCAATTAAACCATTAGAGAATAGAGGGTGAGACAACTTTACAAAATATTGATACCATTAAAGAGTTGTCACAACTAGATTCAAAGAGAAAATATGGTGCAACAGAAAAATAGAGATTAAAAGAATGTTAAAGTATTATAAAGATATCATTAACCCCAACTTAAAATATCAAAAATATATTTTACTATGGGTAGATTAAAGAAGAAAATTAGCATTGTTGAAATAAGAATAAGCTCCCGTGAACTTCATAGTGAAATTGGGCAATAGATAAAACCTAAACTATCATGGGAAGAAAATGCATGTAATATTTTTTACACTAAAAAAATGATGGATGAAAAACACTTCTCTCAGAATGCCCTGTGTGTGTGGGTGTGTGTGTGTGACTGAGAAACCCTAGGCAAGTTTATCTATGGTTCCAATGTATATGATTACCCTAGTTCTAGTGTGGGTTTGAAGGGATTGGTGACGTGGTACAGAGTTCAAGTGTTAAACTATCTAAGTGATGTCCGATGTATACAAATGGGCCACAACACCTAACACGGGCAGGTCTAAATAAGCTTTTTAAAATATGTGGGGGGCTTGTTGAATGGAAGATGACGTGGTGGATTATGAAGGTGATGGATTGGGTACAAAGGCGATCTTCTACTCTGACGAATATTTCATCCAATGACAACAACTTAGGAGGGAAGCATCCAAGATTAGCTTGGAGTCGAGTGATAAGACAAGGGGCGTAGATATGTCATTTGTTTCATACAAGAAAATTCTTCATTCAATATGGGAAGGGGGTTGTTGTCAATGTTTTAAATTGGCCTTTATTCCCCACATGCAGGTTTCTCTCCTCAATAAATTAAGTGACAAATACATTAAGTCTCATTCTCCCCTTTTTCATGTTGGTGGCTTGAGTGCATATGAGATTCTAAGGTGTTCTCTGAAGGCACCTTCTGGTGAGTTACCAAAGAGGGACTCCCCTTCTTGGGTTGTATTATAACCCTAAATGTCATCATACATGCATACCTGGAATCAAGCCATCTTACTTGCTATTTTTGCCAAGCCATCACTGAAAGCTCTTCTTAAAAAACATTATTTTTGAAGATGTATGTGCCCTGCACCACTACTGCTCGTGTACACATGCTTGTTGCACCACTACTGCCTGTGTACACATGCTTGCTGCACCACTACTGTCCGTGTACACATGCTTGCTGCACCACTACTGCCCGTGTACACATGCTTGTTGCACCACTATTGCCCATGTACACATGCTTGTTGCACCACTACTGCCCGTGCACACATGCTTGTTGCACCACTACAGCTCACATATGTACTCTAGCTACACCATTACAACCTACATATACCCACAAAATGTTGCAAAAAATAAAAGTTTCAAGGGGATACGGGATTTTGGGTAGTTTCCTAACCAATTGACTGCCTATAGCCCATCACCCAACCGAATAAATATCTTTTTGGCATATAAAAGAAGGTGTTGGGGTCCCATTCCCAAGAGAAGTATGAAAGCGGTGAAACTCTGCCCATTTCATAATCTCCCCTTGCCCCAAGAATTTGCAGCCACATTGTGAGTTTTGAGCCAGAATTCCTTATTCTAGCCTTTTTCCTCCATTTGCAAGCCTATGCCTTTTACCTAGAGAGAATTGGAAGAGGAGAAAGATATGTGGAAGTAGTTGGAGCTTGGTGAAGAAGAGCCCAGGACCGGGTTTGAGGAGCAGTCACCGATCTCATTTTGTAAGTGACTTTGTGAGATTAATATAAAGTACTTTTTCCATCCCGCCATATGATGTGTTCAATATTTATGTTTGATTTACATTTTGTTATGACATCTAACCCACTAATTCATATATAGAATGCATGTTCGTAGTTTCTTGTTCGTCTTTTGGTGAATGCAGGTCAGCCTTGGGAGGAGATTTGTAGTCAAGGAACAACTGAACTCAAAGGGGTAGACACCGGACGCAGAGTTTGAAGTAATACTACCGAATCCCTATACTTTGTACTTTATGCATGAATGTGGGGTACTGTCGGGATAGTTGTTAAAAGTAGGATACTTTAGACGGTTATAATCTCTGCCTGCACTTTAGAAACCTACTGTATTTCAGAGGGGTTTTTCCCACTATAGAAAAATTGGCGACCATTTCTAACTTTGGAGCAGAAGCTCTTGGTCCGTATAACTCTTTGATCACTAATCTATCAGTGCCCATCATCGTATAAGTTGTCACTCTGCGGATAACACATCAGGAGCGTCAGGTAGTGTTGAAACCAGCGATGGAAGAAAACGTTGCTACTTCGTCTGGGAGTCCTCACACTCCCTCTACGGCTGCCACTACAAGGGGCATTTTTCCTCCTAACTAACCCTCATAGGTCTGGACCACTATGGTCTCGACTGCCTCTACCTCGAGTAGTGGTATGATTCTGTCTATGGTGGCAATCACCGCTTCGTTCACCTAGAGTGTGACGAGCCCTCCATTTTCATATGAGATGCCTGACTTTCACACGAACTTGGTCCTATCCTACTCCACCCTACAGACCATGGGTCTGGGGGCATGGATCTCTAACACTCCTCTGCAAGGGTATATGGGGGGCACCTCAACCCCTTATAATGATTTCCTTTACAGCAGGGGTCATATACCTCCATCGTCTCCCTCACTCGGTGATGATTCTCAACAGCCTGTCTGGCCTACCATGAACTACAACCTGTCCGGAGAAAGTATTCAAGGACCTTCTTCCAACACCATGTAGGTGGGTTCTATTTTGTTCTCTTTGTTTGACGTGTTTGGTAACAATGCATTCTCATCAATTGTCGTCTCGACCGGGGAAAACCCTGGTTTTGGATCACAAAATCCTGTGCAGGGTACTATTCCTACACAAGGGGTACACACTTCTCAAGGACATTGGAATCTGTGGCAGGGATCAATTCCCTCATCGGGTATGTCGACCGGGGGAAACCTCGTCCATAGCCAATGGAACCCTGGGAAAGGCTCAGTACCTATGCTCGTCGGATCGGCAAGGGGCAACCCTTTCCAAAACCTTTGGAACGCAACGTCAGGAGAAATACCTTCCCATCCCTCAATGTCCTACTATGAGAGTCATCCGATGACATCTCAATAAGCGCAGTATCCCTACATTGGCCATGACCATGGTTTTTACCAAAACCCTGGTCAGCGGCCTGACTTTTTTTGGCAACCCGGTGCCAGCCAAAATCTGGGCTCCTTTCCTCCTGTACATACTCAATAGCCTAAGCTACCTTTTCTGGCAACTTTGCATTTGCCAGACCTATCAAGATTGTTAAATGACCCAATCTATCACAATCCACGTTGGCCTCCCATGCCGACCAAGTTGCCTTCATACATTCCAAAGTTTGAAGGTAAGCCTAATGAATATCCAGGCGATCATGTGACTACCTTTCACCTATAGTGCTCGTCCAACTCATTGAGAGACAACTCCATCCAGTTGTGGTTGTTTCAACGCACTCTTATCCGGAGTGCCACGAAATGGTACATCGAGCTTGACCGCTCAAGATACTCCACTTTTGGCGAATTGGCAATGGTTTTTCTAAACCATTTCCAATTACCTGTGAGATATGATGTCGACACTGAATTGTTGTCCAACTTTGAACAAAAAAAGGTTGACCATATCTCGGATCACATCCAGGAATGGAAACATCGGAAGAGTTTGATAAAAGTATCAATCCCACCGAATTTTCTGTTGGAGTGGTTCATTAAGTCTTTGGTACCTCAACTATTCAAGGACATCACAATGTCGGGAGTGTTTTTCGAGGAAGAGGCGATACTGAGAGCTCAACATCTTGAACTAATATACTCTCAATCTGGTTTACTTTACAAAAATTTTCCAGATGTGCCACGGTCTATTCTTGACAGGACCAGACACAAGTCTGGACCACATGTCGATGGTATTGTTGGTTCAGCACAAACCAAGCCTATTGATCAGTTGTCAAATCAATTGCAATAGTTGTCGATATAGAAGACAGCAACCAGCCAGACCCCTGGTTCGGCTGCTCCCCTTACTCAAACGTCAGATGTACACAGTGTGCAATCGACGAACCCGAAGGCTACCCAGCAGCCTGACGGAAAGAAGAAGCAATGAAAGAAGGGTAAGGGGGATAATAAACCCAACAACAATGTTGGTGGGGGCAACACATAAAAGAAGAAGTCGAAGTATCTGTGTAACCTTTGCATGAAAAACCATATGAACCACCTATTCCCTCCGCTTGGAGAGGCCCAAATGTTTTTGGCACAACAGCAGCCTGTTGTGTTAACGAACCCATTTCCACATGGGAAAAATTTAACTCAAGCCTCTTTAAACATGGATGGGGCCAATCAGGGACCCCCTTCGTCGTCTAGTAATCCCTCGACCTCAAATGTTTATATGTTGAAAGGTGATGCTCATATAGAAACTAGGGAACACGATTATAGAATGCCAAGCACTTATGAGAAGGGTAAAGAAGCCGAAAACCCATCTGTTTCTCTCCAGATCGAGAAGACGTTGGGAGAAACAATGACATGCATCTTGAAAGGGGTGTTCAAGAAAGCTTCACATAATCCAAATGCAAGGGCCTCCCAGAATTACTCTATGGTGGAGGATTTGTCACAAACCCCTTGCTCAATGTCTGCTTTGGAGGTCCTCCAAAGCTGCCCCTCCCAGAGAAAGGCTCTGTTAGATTCTTTAGGATCTGCTGAGACTTATAATCTAGGAACGATCATGCTTGATATGACTGACTTAAAACCTCGTCTCCCCTACCATGTGGCATTTCATATAGTAGTGGCTTACACCAAAAAAAACCTTTACACGGAATATATTTCACACAGTGGTTGATGAGGGTGCCGCGACATGCGTGATGTTGTTGGCGTGTTGGAAGGCCATTTTCCAACCTGTTTTGTCTCCATCTCCTACTCTTCTTACTGCTTTCAACAGTCATTCGTTCCAACCACATGGAATCATCCCTTGTTTCCCTATGCAGTTAGGAGGGAAGACCATGTGCATCGAGGTTGAAGTGGTCGATGTGCCTCTCGACTACAATATCTTGTTAGGAAGGAGTGGGACTTATGCTATGCATGCAGTGGTCACGACAGTTTTATGGGTCTTGTTGTTTCCACACGAGGTCTGGATAATGTCCATTGATCAGTTATCCTTATCCCGTCCCGACCCTTCATTGGGGGCATCCACGGTCCCGATGATTGATAACCCTCAGCCTGACATCGTCAACGTAGAGGTTGGTTTGTTCTCACCTTTGATGGGTACTTTTGATTACCCACCTCCAACCGACGATGTCAAGTACATATCGGTTGTCCTCGACCAACTTAGGGCCAAATATTTTCAAGTTTCGTCGTTCCGTATGACCTACTTTAATTATCTGTGTAATCTTCCTTCCCCATCATCCACGATGGAAGGGACAAGGCATCATGGCATGGTCATGCCCTTGTCTGTGGCAGAAGTTGTGTACTCTATAGTCCAGCAAGCTTCCACCGACCCCGATCTGACTCCCGCACAGGAATTAGATCCAGTTCTCGAGCCTATTTGGGCTCAAGGTTCCCTTGTCGGTACTGATTCTTTAGACTTATTATTTCCCTCAGACGAGGTGATTATTGAGGAAATGACTAGTCCAGACAGACCCTCAGGACTCCCAAATAATGACGAGTCTTCTTTAATCCCTTTTCAGACTCTTTAAACATGAAAAGATTGTTGAGCGATCTTGTTTCCCTTCATGCTTGCGAAACTAAAACTTGAAGGCATGTCTGTCTGACAATGTTTTACCCCTTTTTCGGTCCGGACAGTCAATTGTACGAACAAAGGTATACTCTAGGAGATTCGATTCGCTAGAAGAGTATTCTTAGGTATAATTTTAACCCTTTTTCATGCCTGAGGGACTAAATTTATGAAAAAAGGAACCCCCGTGGAGTCCACAGTTAAGCTCTTTTCAGACTCCCTAAAAATGAAAAGATTTTTGAGTGACCTTGTTCCTTCACACTCATTAAACTGGTCCAGAAGAACATTCCCTATGGAGTCCATAATTAAGCTCTTTTCAGACTCCTTAAAAGTGAAAAGATCATTGAGTGACCTTGTTCTTTCAAACTCGTTAATTGGTTCAGGAAAACATATACTGGCATGAGTTTACCCCTTTTTCCGTCCTTAGATTAAGGAGGAAAAAGGTACATCTAGGGAGATTTGTCTCGCCAAGAGAGTTATCCTCGGTAAATTTCACTTTTTCGGGCTAGGGAGACTAAATCTAGAAAAAGACAGTGAGTCCATAGTTAATCTCTTTTTAGACTCCTTAAAATTGAAAATATTGGCGAGTGATCTTTTCTTTGTCACACTCGTTAAAATGGTTTTGAACATACGTCTTTTCGGTTCTAGTTTGCCCCTTTTTTGATCCGACTTGACTACCTTCGAAAAAGGTACCCCAATGGAGTCTTCTTTTGCTTTTTTTCAAACTCTCTAAAAATGAAAAACCATCAATCTTACCTTCTCTGGGCTCATTAAAATTACATCGAAGGACATTATCATTGTGTCTTGTTAATCGCATTTTCATTTCTACTTCTTTGGCCTATATCTGGCTCCATGTGGCTCTTAAATTGAACCTTTGAAGCGTGCCTTATATGCAATCCTTGTAGCACTTTCCCTCTGCGTCTTGACACCTTGACCCATGGGGGAATTTTCCCGAGTGTCCTTTCCCTGCACATGTCTCCTTGCTCTAAGTATCAATTTTTTTCTTGTGCTTGGAACTAGTATGCTTTGTGACACTCGTTCCTCCTTTGTAACGTAGCATTCTTTTATTCTTTTTCAAGATTTCCATAATTATTGAAAAAGACAAAAAAAAAATCAAATATACCCCAAAAAGAGGATGGGAAAAGTATTTTATTTTTCATGGAAGCACAATGAGTCGCCCTTGGACAAAGCACATCCTTTATTTTGTACAAAGTGCATCCTTTCTTTTGTTCATTAATCTCTGGGATTTAATATGACCTTAGGAAGTTGTTCTCATTACATAGAGTTGTGTCTTCCTCCATTTGGTTATTCTTCCCAACATATGGAGAGTTTGTGTTGCCTCCTGCATCATGAACTTATGTCATTGCCATGCTTCTTGAGTCTCATCATTCATCATGCTATTGTCCAAAGGAATTTTTACCCAACTTGAGTCAGCCTTTCTGCAGTTTGTCTCTTGACCTCATCAAGTCTTTGTTTGAAATCAATGAAGTCATCTGCCTGATCACCGAGACCTTCTTGTATGTTCCCGATGAGCTGTCGAATACCTCTGGGTAGTGAATTCGTACACTCACATTACACTCCAACCCAAGTTTTGAAGATCCTGAATTTGTTCCTTGAGCTCTGAAGGCCTCATCTCCAGCCATCAGGCATCATTACCTTCTTGAAGATAGATACTATACATGTATATCTTTTTATTTCAACATGTAGATCCGTTGTGTATTTCTCAAAGATACACTTTATATAGTTATATGACATGGATCTGCAGTGTATTTGATTGGCATCCATGGTTTTATTTCATCCCAAGCATGGGTATGCCCGCCTCGATGAGACAATTATTATTTTGCAGATGGCACCGCCTGAACTCTGGTCCCAGGCTCACTCACTTCGTATGTTGGTGAAGATTTGTAATGTATTTCGGCCATCAAATTCTCTTTTGACCTCACACATTAGGGGGCATCTGTTATAACCCTAAATTTCACCATACATGCATATCTGGCATCAAGCCATCTTACTTGCTATTTTTTCCAAGCCATCACTGAAAGCTCTTCTTAAAAAACACTATTTTTTAATATGTACGTTCCCTACACCACTACTTCCCGCGTACACACGCTTGTTGCACCACTACATCTTGTGTATGTACACTAGATGCACCATTACAACCCACGTATACCCACAAAATGTTGCAAAAAATAAAAGCTGCAAGGGGATACGAGTTTTTGGGTAGTTTCCTAACCAATTGACCACCCATAGCCCATCACCCAACCAAATAACTATCTTTTTGGCATATAAAATAAGGTGTTGGGGTCCCATTCCCAAGAGAAGCATGAAAGCAGTGAAACTCTGCCCATTTCATAATCCCCCCTTGCCCCAAGAATTTGCAGCCACATTGTGAGTTTTGAGCCAGAATTCCTTATTCTAGCCCTTTTCCTCCATTTGCAAGCCTATGCCATTTCCCTAGAGAGAATTGGAAGAGGAGAAAGATACGTGGAAGCAGTTGGGTCTTGGTGAAGAGGAGCCCAGGAGCAGGTTCGAGGAGCAGTCGCCGATCTCATTTTGTAAGTGACTTTGTGAGAATAATATAAACAAGTACTTTTTTTGTCCCGCCATATGATGTGTTCAATCTTTATGTTTGATTTACATTTTTTTTTGACATCTAACCCACTAATTCATATATAGAATGCATGTTCGTAGTTTCTTGTTTGTCTTTTGGTGAATGCAGGACAACTTTGGGAGGAGATTTGCAGTCGAGGAACAACTGAACGCAAAGGGATCGACATCGGACACGGAGTTTAAGGTAATACTATCGGATCCATATACTTTGTACTTTATGCATGAATGTGGGTTACAGTCAGGATAGTTGTAAGAAGTAGGAGACTTTAGGTGGTTAGCTCTGCCTGCACTTTAGAACCCTAGTGTAGTCCGTAGGGGGTTTTTCCCACTATAGAAGGTTGTGAAATATAAATTCAAGTGTTAGAAGGTCAAGCGAGAGAGGAGTAATATGGTGATAGGGGAAAACATGGATATCAATGATATCCTAGATTTGTTGGGTCGAGCAATGGTTTTTGAATTTTACATAAAGCAATGAGTCCCTCTTCTCTAAAAGATTGGCTAGATTCAAATTGGTAATGATGTTTTGGGTTATCGTCCAGAACACCACACTCTCGCTCATGGTTGGATCTGTTTCAAGTTCAAAACAAAGGTAAACATGGAGAAAATATTTAGTCATGCATGGGTATGGGGACCTTCAAGACTAGTTTTGAAGGAATGGGTGATAAATTTTGACCCATCCATAGATCATCTTTCGCCTGCTAAGGTTTGGGAAATAGTTCTAAATATGCTTATGGTTTTCTGTAATGAAGCATTGCTAATATCCATTGGGAATAAAATTGGAAAGTTTCTTAGTTGTGAACCATATTGGGACACAAAATAAAATAGGTCGTGGGCATGGGTGTAGATAGAAGTTGATCAGAAGGAGGGTTTTCTCAATGATATTGAAGTTGTTTGTGGAATGTTTATGAGGATCCATAGGATTAATTATTGGAGGGTTTTTTTACAGTGTTTTAGTTGTCACAAAGTAGGGCATTTGCAGGCAAAGTGTCCCAAGCCTTTGTCTCAGTTCCCCCACTTCAAAAAGTTGTGGAAGTGAAAGTTTGTGTCTGAGGAGTGTGGGTGTGAAAATGTGGTTTAACCGCAAGTGGAGGAAATTCCTATAACCAAAGTCAACCGATATGTGGCCCCAAGTGTTCCTGCCCCCATGGATATTATGTAAACGCTCTCTAGTAAGTGTAAAATTCCAGATTCTTGTCCTTTGTCTCTTTCACATGTTGATTTGGATGTCCCCTCTATTGACCCATATCCTACCCAGGAATCTTCTAGGATTAGGGTCTTGTCTTGTCCTTTACTTAAACCCCCACGATTTGTAATCCCCCCTTGTTTTATTGGCCTCAATCCCTCAGGGTGTATTGTCTCCTACAAATTCTCTCCTATGCAATGGGTCTATCCCTCTAGTTGGTGTCTCTTCTTCCCCTCCCTTGTCCCCTTCAGTGGTTCAACAAAGAACAATTTGTCTAATCCCTTTCTAAAATCAGACTACCTATTGCACTCGAATGTCAATTTGTGTCCTTTTGAGGGCAATCCAGGGGGTCTGGCTTTAGACAAGGTTCTGTGTGCTCAAGTGGGAAGAAAATTCCATATTTCATTAGCACAAATTTAGGCTAAGAAGGAAATCAGAAGAGACAAATACTATACTATTGTTAAGGCCCTTGGAGCGGGGAAATCCATGTTCAAGGGTGCTCAATGATATTTATCTCTCTCAACAAATCTGGGGTTGAGGGTGCTCCTAAAATCCAAGCCCTCCAAAGGCTCGTGAAGGATATTTGTCTTGATTTTATAATGATCCAAGAAACAATGTGGGTGCTAAGGCCACAAATTCCTTTAAGACATCATTAAGATATTGGTCATTTTGCATATTAGACTTAGTAGGTTTATCGAGGGGTTTACTCTATACTTGGATCCCTCAATATTAGGTGGTTTCCTCCTCTCAATTTCATTCCGAAATTGTAGTCAATATGGAGGATTATTTTCTAAACTTTTCTTTTAGGCTAGTTAATGTGGATGGTCCCTATGCTTCCAAATATCCTTTTGGGCAGGGTCTGGGTGTGTTCGGTATCCTTTCATCCTCCAATGTCATTCTTGGAGGTGATCTAAAATTTACTCTCTCAATCAAGAAGTTTGGGGGTTGCATTCCTAGAGTGACCCTTTGGAAGGTTTCTTTTCTCATTGGATTGAAGATAACTGTTTAGTAGATATGAAGCCTCCAAAATTGTTCCAAACCTGATAGAATGGTAGAAAAGGATATTTTTTTATTGCTAAAAGGCTTGATAGATTCCTTCTCTTAGAGGATATATTGGAGAATCCATAGAATTTTAAGTCATGGGTTACGGTGGGTGGTATGTCTAACCATATGCCAATTTTTCTAAAGATTGACAAAAGAGGGGCCAAGCCTCCTTCCCTATTGAAATTCAATCAAGTTTGTCTTCTAGAGGAGGAATATAGAATCCTAGTCGAATCTACATGGACACATTTGAAAGAAGATGTTGATCGCTCTTTTATGCATCAATTCAAAGAAAATATATCAAAAGTGAAGAAAATCTCTAAATCCTGGTCCCAGGCTCATAACATGAAATATCACTTCCTTCTCTGGGAGGTTGAATGTAAGATATAATTGTCGTTGCTTGATATGCCGACTGGTTCCCTCACAAGTGAAGAAGAATATGCCCTAAGCGGTTTGATGAAAAGGAAACATGATTTGTTGGCCTATGCGGAATCCAAGTGGCACCTTCAGAGAAGAGAAATTTGGCTCAAGGAGGGAGACAAAAATACCAAAAATTTTCACAAGCTTTTGAACTATCGTAAGAACTTGAACTTGATTTGGGAAATCAATTATCAATATGGATAGAAGGTTTCCTCCTTTGGTGAAATTGCTTGTGTTGGGAAAGATTTTTTCTCCAGCATCTTCAAGGAACTAGAAGGTTGTCCCATTGAAAATATTCTAAAGGCCATTAATATTTTCCCCAGATCAATTACTAATGAAATGAACGAATCCCTGCATGATGAGATTTTAGAAGGAGAAGTTCTCTCAAGACTTTTGTCTTTCCAAAAAATCAAGATTCATAGACCTGATGGTCTAACCATTGTTTTTTTCTAGGTTTCTATGATCTGCTAAAATTTGATTTACTAAAGGTGGTTCTAGAATCTTAGAGAGTGGGTAAAATTCTTGTCTTGTTCAATGCAACTTTTCTTGCTTTAATCCCAAAGAAAAAAGATGTTCTATCTTTTGAAGATTTCATACCTATCTCTTGTTGTAATTTGATTTACAAGCTTATTTCCAAGATAATAGCGAACATAATTAATCATATCCTTAATAATATAATATATGAGAACCAATTTAGTTTTATATATAAGAGACAAATTCATGATGCAGTGGCACTGGCTCAAGAAGCTATGCACTCTATCCAGTCCCAAAATATCATATCTATTATCTTGAAATTAGATCTCTCGAAAGACTACAATAAAGTGAGATGGGTGTTTATAAGGCTTTATCTAATCCAAATGGGGATGAACCTGGCTACTGTCAATTGGATAATGGGACATATTGAGTCAACATCTTTTGTTTTTCTTATAAATGGTGTTGTGTCCTCATTTTCTTCTCTTCCAGGGGTCTTCGACAAGGATGCACCTTGTCACCTTTACTTTTTCTTATTGTTGCAAAGGAATTAAGCATAATCACAAATGTTAGGGGGTGAGGGATCTTAAGAGGATACAAAATATGTTTATCTAAATTCCTAACTCATTTTCTTTTCATTGACGATGTATTGCTCTTTGGTGTAGGATCAGTGCAGGAATTCCAAGCCATGAAAGATATATTGGATTTGTTTTGTTCAACCACTAAGATGAAAATCAATTTGGATAAGTCCAATTTTTTAGTCAGTTTTATGCAAGAGGATGTTCTAGTCCACTTTGACAATATTCTTCCTTTTCCTTGAAAAAGTATTGATATAGGGCTAAAATATCTTGGTTTTGAGCTTAAACCAAATGCCTACTCTTTTGAAAATTGGATGTGGTTGTTTAAAAAAAATCAAGTGAGAATCTCTTTGTGGGTCCATTATTAGTTATCGAGAAGAGGTCTCCTTGTTCTTCTCAATTTGGTGCTCAGTAGCATCACAGAGTATTGGGATTCCATTGCAAAAATACCCAAAGGAATTTTAATTAAAATCAGGAAATCATGTTTTCAGTTTTTAAGGTCGGGTAAAAAGGAAGTCGATGGAATTCCCCTCGTCAAGTGGTCTAAAATCACTATGCCAAAGGAATTGGGGGGATGGGGGGTAAATAATATTGTTTGGTTCAACGGGGCTTTAGTAGCTAAGAGCTTGTGGAGGCTCATCCACAACAAAATGCTTTGGGGTAGAGTGATGCTCTCAAAATGTTTAGCAGCAGGGATGACGATTGAAGAGTGGTTTTGAATGCCGAAGAGGCATGTGTAAAATATATCTATTGTTTGGAAATTGTTGTTTAATTCTTTTCCTCTCATTGGAGAATGAACTGCATGGAAAAATGGAAATGGAAAAAGCGTTCAAATTGGGGAGGATCTGTGGGATGGAGCGGAAAATGTTTTCAAATTATGTATTGATTTAGTGTCAGTTCTCCACAACCAGAGTATTTTCTATCTATGGGATGCTAATTCTCTAGGGAAGGACCTAACACGGTGAAGTGAATGGAAAGAAACAAACGAACTAGGTCTAGAAGGGGAAAAAAGTGGTGGAATGAAAATGCTATGTCGGGAATTTAACATATAATTGCATATGCCTCCAGGAAGAGGAGTATGATTCCTTATGTTGGTCAAAGAATACTCAGTATGGGAATTATATGGTGAAGCTTGGTTATAAAGCATTGGTTTAAGAAACTTTTTCGGGCGAGAGGCAATGGTGGTGGGATACACTGTTGATCATGCATGCTCTACTAAAGATGAAGATTGTTTTGCGGTTGGCCCTCAAGCTTAAGTTATTAACATAGGATATCAGGCTCAGACATGGTTGGGTTGGGCCCAATATATTTTCTCTTTGTATACAAGACGTCGAATCGATCCTCCATTTATTTATCCAATTTGGTTACACTCAACAGGTTTGGGGTTCTATTTCTATGCATTACAATGTAAGTGCAGAGGCCCTTTGTGGTAGTTTGGACTAATGGATCTATTTGTGGAAGGAGGATTGTGTGGTGAAGGATTATGTCTCCCTTCCTTGTTTCTTTCTATATTTCATCTGGTGGGCTCAAAAATTAAACATTTTTCAAGAAAAGTGTATCCCTTCTATAGTGGTGGTCAGTCTCATTTTTAAGCTAGCCAACAAATTCAGGAGAGAGATCAAAGCTCACAAGAATTGAAATCATGTAATGTATGTGTCAATAGAAGGAACCCTATGGGGCTTCTTTGATGGGGCCAGCTAGGGGCATACCCCACGTTGTGGGGTTGGTATTGTTTCACATATATCCAGTGAGCATTTTTTTAAGGTAAGATATGTTCCTAGCAGCGGTTCTAACATGAAAGTAGAATTCTCAACGATGTGGGTGATGCTTTTTATGGTCAAAATTTTGAATCTCAGGAAAATTCAAGTTTTGGGGGATTCAAAAGTAGCAATCAATTGGGTAAATGACAAAATGCAGCTACATGTACTAAGATTACAACATTTATTGAATCATATACGATATTTCTTTTCCGATGTGGAATGATTTTCTTTTTCCCATATTTTCTTTTTCTCACGTTTATCTATTTTCACATTGTAACACTGGTATCAAAGATCGTTTAGACTTAAAGTATTGGTAATTCCATGGTAGTGTTTCATTGGAGGCCATTGATGAGATAATGAAGAAGAGTTGCAATGAAGAAGAAGAAACAATGCTGGAAATGCATGCAATCCAAGAAGAAGACATCATTGAAGGGAAAATTCGTTGATTTTGGAGTGCCTGCTGGTAAAATTTAGATTTCTCCTTCAATATTTTATCTGTTTTGAATTATTTTAGTTGCGTTGGAAACTAGATTTAAATACGTACCAAAGGGTGTTTTTGTATTTCCAAGATTCATCCTTGTTTTAAATATATTCATCCCATAAGAACCAGATTTTGTACAATTGCGGGGTATGCAACCATTACAATGCAAATTGTGGCCACTTTACAAAGCCAAATTAAGCACATAGCATAGTGTTGGAAATATATTTCAATCAAATCCCTCTCAATATTGATTGAAAAAATTAGTGTTTAAGGAGAAAATTGTGTTGATAAAATTCGCCCAAGAATGAAAAACAACCGCTGCAAGTGAAGAACAAATTGTTCTCTTGATAGAAGCTTTTGTTTTATGTGATAACAGTTGCAAATAGAATGCCCTGGTGATTACCCAAATGGGTATCTTTTATTTTTTCAATTAACTTATTGAATAGTGATATTGCTCTCAGCAATTCATCCACAATAATCCATTGATTATATGCAAGCAACGCCATGCAACTTCGAAGTCGTTCTCATTCCAACAATCTATGCCATCCATGCATTCCATTATTTTCTCATTGGAATAATTGTGCTTAATTAATTAGATGTCTTGAGGATTATTTTTATGGATTTTCATATTACTTAGCACTCACGCTTGAGCTCTGCCGATTTTTTGTCATCCTTTGAGAGTTAAGAAGTCTTTCAATATTTTTCTATGGCTTCCCCATAAGCTAAATATTTTAAATAATTTAGCTTTATAGAATTGCATTTCAACTCTTTGTTTTGAGCTTAAGCAAGGTGATTGTAGCTTTATTGAATTGGCATTTTCAACTAACCTTAAACTTGATTGAAAATAATTTTTTCGGCTCTCTCTTTGACATTCATTTCTAGCTCATGCCCAAGCTTGAAGACTTGCATTTTCAAGAATAATTGTAACTTGCAAATAGTATTTTTGCAAGTTGAATTACATTGTAAACTGGTGCATTTTCGATAGAAGTCGACACCCTTCATTTATTGAATTTGAATAGTAGAGTATGATTGTTAAAGGGTAGAGTTGCAAGAAACCCTTGAGGTCTAAGCTAGTGTCAAAATGGATTGAATTGATGAACTATTAGAGTTACTAAACATTCTAATACTCTCTTCTATGGACAATATTGTCATTGAATTGGCATTTTCAACTAACCTTAAACTTGATTGAAAATAATTTTTTCGGCTCTCTCTTTGACATTCATTTCTAGCTCATGCCCAAGCTTGAAGACTTGCATTTTCAAGAATAATTGTAACTTGCAAATAGTATTTTTGCAAGTTGAATTACATTGTAAACTGGTGCATTTTCGATAGAAGTCGACACCCTTCATTTATTGAATTTGAATAGTAGAGTATGATTGTTAAAGGGTAGAGTTGCAAGAAACCCTTGAGGTCTAAGCTAGTGTCAAAATGGATTGAATTGATGAACTATTAGAGTTACTAAACATTCTAATACTCTCTTCTATGGACAATATTGTCACAATTGACATAGAAACCCTCATTGATGTTCTAATATGTTTACAAGATTCGCAGGACAAAATCAAATTTATGCAGATTGAATCACATCTCTAAGAAGAAGAAATAAAACAAAAGAATCATCATTATGAACTAGTCCTTGTTCAGAACAATTCTCATTTTGAATTTGAGAATTATTCCTATCAACAACCAACAAATGATCAAATCAATGATGCCACTACAAAAGAAGATTCAAATGAAGATGATTTTTTTCATAAACAAGTTCCACTTGCACTTTCCAAGCCCATGATCAGACCTTGGGAAAAAAACCATCAACAACAAGCACAAAATAGGCATTGGATACAAAATGGAAGTGATCTTTCACATTTCAAATTATACCAAGCCAATCCAATTCCAAAGTGTTGGTTGCTTCAAGAAAGTTCATATTTACCTACTCTATTTCAAGAGAAGATTCCTAAATGCCAACATTGTCATCGAGTTGGCCACATGGAATATCAGGGCTTCAATCTTCATCCTTGTGAGCATTGTGGAAAGCAAAATCATCCTTCAAATATGTGCTCCAAAGGTAAGGCAACTGCAAGAGTAAAGAACCAGTATGGGTGGATGAATTCTTGGCGATGATCATCAAAATCCAAGAAGATATCTCAGCCATACCGAATAATTTGCACTAGAGTATTGACATATCTTGCAATGAATAAACTTTTGTCTTCTCACCTTGTCCCTGACAAGGGGGGACAACATCAACGATTGACGGTCAGGCTTCCAGTTTCAAAGACCCATCAATCGAACAACAACAAGTGACCATTACAAGCGAGCATGATTGGTTTGTAGTTTTCCTTAAACCACCACTTAGTATAAGGATTACAACTTCTGCTAGACAAGGGTTTGTGGTTTTCCTTAAACCTCCACTTAGTATAATACTTACAACTTCTGCTAGAAAACAATTTATGGTCATCTTTAAACTAGCATACGAGAGAACTTCCAATTAGCAGAAGACATTAGCTTCAACTTCTAGCTAACTTAGGAAATGTTTCAGGAACCATTGAGCCCAAGAGCCAAGTTCTAGAGTTCGTGGTCATCCATAAACCACCAGATTGGTTTGTTGTCTTCCTTAAACCAACATCACCATTTAGTTGAAGACAATAATATATGTTATCCATTCGGTTTGTGGTCATCCCAAAACCACCATATTCAAAGAGCACATTTAGCCATCAACAACTTTCCACTTCCAGATTTCATCTCTCTTCTTGGACTCACATACACCCCTTTAGATTAAGGGGGGGAATGTTGGAAAAATAATTCATAATGGTTATAATATTATTGTATTATTCACTTGATATTGAATATGAAAAGACACAATTGAATATGAGAATTCATCAAGAGTCCAAGAGACCTCTTGGAAGACGAATCTAAAGGTCAAGATAATGTATTTATAGATGTATCATATCAATGAGAAATACAATCTCATGCTTATCTATTATTTTT
>JASDQU010309847.1:37903-53946 GCA_032191745.1 Picea mariana | reverse complement strand
TCCACATTTATTTTTAGACGAATCCGCTTGAACTTGGATTTCCTCATCTTAATCAACTCATATAAAAAATAAAGTTTTATTTTCATTAAATTTTGATTTTCAATTATTATCATAATAACAACCCACCTAAACTACTATTAGCTTACAATTTAATAAAGTCAATCATATTTCGTGTTTATTTTCTAAATTAGAAAATACAAATTTAATATAAATAAACCTAAAATAATTGGTTTATGGTTCACAAGGGTGCACTTCCACCGCTACTAAATGTCTCATCATAGGTTGTAACTCATATAAAAAATAAAGTTTTATTTTCATTAAACTTTGATTTTCAATTATTATCATAATAACAACCCACCTAAACTACTATTAGCTTATTAGCTTACAATTTAATAAGGTCAATCATATTTCATGTTTATTTTTTAAATTAGAAAATACAAATTTAATATAAATAAACATTTAAATAAACCTAAAATAATTGGTTTATGGTTCACAATGGTGCACATTTTCACTGCTACTAAATGTCTCATCATAAGTTGTTAATATGTTTCCTTGTATTTAAGAAAGACAAATGCTAGTATCCTATGCCAATCATAATTAGGGCTTTAACAAAGAAGTCGTGTACTTTCTTCAAGAAAATACGTCAGCCTTGTACATAAAATCAAGATACAAAATCTTGATTGCAATTAAATATCATCTCATATTATATATATACAGCTTGAGTGGGCCTAATGGTTAAGAACATGTGTTTCCTCTTAAGAGGTCACAGGTTCAAATCCAGAGGGGGGTAGGGTATGTATACCTTCGTAGACTTTACCAGTCAAATCGCTGAGCGGAGGGGGGTCCCTTGTCCCACAAACAGGGGGGTCTCATACACCAATTTGGTGTGCGGCCATGACCTTAAAAATAGATTATTATTATTTATTATAAATAAAATTAAAATTTATTTATATTTTATGTAAAAAATGATATTTATATTATATTGATGTAAAGTTGTAACTTACAACTTTTGTGAATTATAAAACACACACACATACATATATCAAAAATTAATTACGTCGAAGGCATTATTTTAAGGGGACGGTTCCTCTATGTCCTTTGTTGTCTATCGAGGGCATATCAAAACCTATCATATGTCCGTAAGCAATTAAGAAATTTTTTCCCTCCACCCGTCTTCTCCCTCATCGACTCCAAACTATTCCTACTCAATAGGTGGCGGCTTCAAGGTTTCCTTTGACTGACTCTAGACCAAGATTCAATGGGGTGCACAACAATTATAGTTGTTCATCACCTCTCTAATCTTATTCACTCAACCCACAATAATGCACCCGCTCTCATTAATCTCTGGAACGCAGAAGCTCGATGATGGCAGATGTAAGATTCGATGTATTTGGAGACAAGCCAATAGTTAGAAGTATGAAAGTGGAAATTTGGAGTTAGATTGGTAAGTATTTTAGGTAGAATTCTTGTATTTGAAAGGTAGTTGGGTGGGACTGGTACTATGTTTGTGTAGCTTGTGGCTTGGATTTGATTGTGGATTTGTTGAGTGCCCACTTTAAGATCAAGCTTGATTTTAGATATTTGTAAATGGGGCCTTGCATTCCGACACCACAACATTGTTGTCTTCAATTCTATTCCATTTCTTTTGGATTTTTATCAGACAAATCTCATCTCTTGTGTAATGTTCCCAAGCCAATTGTTTTGCTTGGAACACTAATTGTTTATTGTTTGTTATGTTTGTTTATGTGTTTGCAGGTTTACTCATGAAGATGTGCATTATGGGTTTACTTAATGTTGATTGAGCAATAGATCTGGAGCATATAATCATAAACAAGACAAGATATACAAAGAACACCAATAGAGGACCAATAATGTCAAATCTAACCTTTATTTAGATAGTAAAGAGATCCCTTACACAAGAGATCTGCATATCTGGAAGAAAACCCCAATAATATTAAAATGGGTTGCTCATCGATACAATAATAAGAAATACAAAGATAAGATCCTCCCAAAGGTTGTCTGAGAAGAGATCCAAGCCTACAAAGGCTATCAACATGCAAGGTAAGACTGAAGATAAGAGAACCATGTAGATACACTGCAGAACCCCTCCAACTGGTTGAGTTGCGCCCTGCTCTAGATGTTGAAGACCCCTCAAGTTTCGTCCCTCCTCTCTCTAACCCTCCAAACTCTCTCGGAATGTAGATTAGGCTAGTAGAATCCACCGGGACAAGTTTCAAGCTGAACTGAGAAGTTCTGCTCCTCCAACTAAGCAAACCCTCTACTGGTTTGCACCCTCCTAGTTTGACTGAATCAAGGAGATTTCGTTCTCCCTTCTAGGAGCCTCTAAATGCCACAAAAATATCACAGATCGTAGATCGGGCCAATGCTAACAAGATGATAAAATCTCAAGACAATCTATGAAGATTCGGGTCAATAAACAATGATAACATCTTTCTGCAATGCGCCCCTCTCTCCTCCAATTCGTTCCAAGATCCAAGAAATAAACTATTAGAATAATCTCCTCCGGAATAGACCAAGAATGATGCCAAGGACCCTACAAAGAAAACCCAGGTGCTCCTTTGCCAATAATCCTTTTCCTTCCTCCAGATCAAATCAATCTCCTTTTCCCCCGAGGTTGTGCACTAGCCTGGATTATTCCTGTAGATCAAACCCCTGCAACACTGTAGAATGGTGTGTGAGGATTATTTCACCTCCAGGACCAAGCCTGGATCAAGAAAGGTGGGTTCTTTCACCACCGAGTTGATCTCTAGGGTTTTAGACTCAAAACCCTCAAAACTGCTTGTGCTTAAGAGCTCCAATGAAAAAATAATATAATAATCCAGAATGCCTTAGGAGTGCGCCATGCCCTTTCCTTTATAGCTCCAGTCTATTCATCTGTTGAGTTATTTAACCCTTAGGGTTAACTCTTAACTTTAACTCACCTTTTCTTGTCTTTCATTGAGTTATCCTTTTCCACACAAAGTCAACTTAATAATAGAATGTTATGTCTTTTGGTTGAATTTGTCCCCAATATGTCTGAGACTATAGTCTAGTGGGGATATCTAGACTACTGAGTCTCTCCAAACCTCTTCATCAAGAGGTGGGGGACATTACATCTTAACCCTTTTAGCCATGGAGGTAGTTCTGACACAACCATGAATTTGGTCTCATTTTTTTGTTGAGAATTTGTATCTTTATAATGGTGGATTTGGAGAGGCAGAGAGGCTAGAAGTGTGGGGTGTTGAAAAAGCATGAATTCCCAAGCCCATGTGGCAGGGCTAAGGAGGTTATATGCCAAGGCTAACAAGGCCCACAATCCCACTAAAACAGGGCCTCTACACAAGGGGTTGGATTCATTTTCTAGTTTTGCAAGGAAGGCCTTTCAGCATCTGAAGACGAAGCACAAAGGCCCAATTGAGAAGGGTTTGTCATATTAAGAATTCATGATAATTGAAGCTACTTTTGGCTTCACTTTCCTATCATATTTAAGGGTTGTTTTGTAGCAAGGTGTCCCTATGGGAGTCAATGAGCATTGTCAAGTTTTGTAGGACACCTACTCATGCTAAAGAATAGCAAGTCTTTTAAAAAGGACTACTTTTCAGGAGGGAGAGAAGGAAAAGTGTAGCCTTACCTTGTGCACAGACCTTGTTGTTTTGAGGAACAAGACCATACAATTTCTTAAGAGATTGGTAAGGGAGGTCAAGGTCTAGTAGAAGACAATGCAGAGGGTCATCGTTCACTCAGTTGGCGCATATGTCAACTTTTGGTTCGATCGTTCCCTAATTTACAAGTACAAGAAGAAGGGCGAGGAGGAGGGGAGGGGAGGAGGAAGTGTTGGAGTTTATGTCAAAGAGGGAAATGGTGGCATGGGAGGCTGCATAGTTTTTAGAACAACATAAACGACTCTATGTGTGGAATCTCGCTAGTAGGTTTGAGAAGGGATTGGTCGTTGTAAAAAAATTATCAAATGAAGTAAGTTGAAATTACATGATCTTCTCTTCTCTTGAAATTGCACGTTAAGTTGCTAACCTAAGGGGAACTTGCATAGACCTATTTATTCACATAATTGTTTCTAAATAAACTAAATTGGAGCAATCTGCTTCACAATACAATAGTAGATCACCAACAACTCTAACAAAATTGGGGAAAAGTACACAACTTATTTAAATTTAGGGTTGTTTTTTTATTGTCTTATACTTTAGATGAAATTAGAGCAAACTAAGATATCATGGAGTTCAATTAAATTAAATTGGAATAGATCTCCTAAAGTCCCTCAAGAGGCACTTTAACGGAGCATCAAATTGTGGAGGATTTACTTTAAAACAAACTTTCATTGACTTAATCTTATGATAAATACATAGTAACATAATGCACTGTGAAAAAGGCCAGATTTTTATACAAATGATAGTTCGTATAGATCAATGTAGGATGGCCCAAGACTCACATAATTTTTTTTGAAGTAAATAAATTTTGGTTCTAACACAATAGATTTTACTCAAAATTGATTGTTCTTGTTCAACCTTAAGAGAGTTTATTAACAAAATGCCCCAAGACAATTTTAAAATTTATTTTATTTTATTGTATGTGGAAAAGGGATTTTCTTTTGACTTATCTCAGTAGAGTTTAGAGTTGGTTGATAAAAACATGAGCAAAAAATTTTGTAACATAAATAGTTTTTTTTTTTTACTAACTTCCTTTTGTTACAATGTGGCAAGTTCCTTTTATTCCTTATTAAATTTTAATTTAATAGACAATTTTATTTGGCCATAATTTTGTCTCTCCCAATACATTTAATTTAATTGAGGTGGAATCTCCTTTCCTTGTATTAACATTTTCCATGTAATGGGTTGGAGCAAGATTTTAATATAAAATGAAATCATATCCTAGGATATGTCAATTATGGATAACAACTATGTAAGTTAGAGAGGGCTTAAATAGACAATGAAATCATCTTAGAACATGAGAATTATGGATAAGACTTGTAAGTTAGAGAAAGTTTTAATGTTGTAAGCTAGAGAGGGTCTTAAATGTATATTTTAATGTATATATTGTTTGCAATGTTTTATTGTAATTTTAAAATGTTTTGTTTGTATGATTGAAGAAAGGAGAGTCTAAAATGTGTATTTTACTATATATAGTGTGATAATATTTATTGTCAATTTATTATAATTTTTAAATGTTTTGTTTGTATGAGTGAAGAAATTGAAATTTCCATATATTTAGCAAAATTTATTTTGTGATGAGCTTTTAAACATTTTATCTCTCCACATTCCACAATATTTTATTACGTTAATTTTTTTGGTAACTTCTATTTAGTTTATGATGTTTTATTTTCTTTGGTTCTCTTAATTAGTGCATCTTCTTTCTCTTTTATTTCTCTCAAAAGTAGTGATCACATATTTGTGATTTTTGCAAATACACATGCAACTAGGTGACTTAAATTTGGAATTACAAGATCCTTAAAAATATTTTGCAAGATGTGGGATGAAAAATAACATACTGAAGTATTCATTTTTCATCCAAACACAAAATCTTGTAATCTTTAAACAACATAACCATAAACATCCTAATTCTCTTCAATGTTCCCTTCCCTACTTAAAAGGTATACTAGTATTGAACAAGGGAAACATAGATTCTTATACTGCCTCTGAATAAAAATGATATGTCATGGTTGTGGAAATAGGTGGCACATTCTGAATCAATCGACAATAGGTGGCACATTCCAAATCAATCAATTTTTGTCATCATAAATGAATCAATCAGAGCTCAATTATAGTTTTTCATTTATCCAATCTATTTGATTCTAATTTCATTCTATAAATTATTGTTTCAAGGATTGGTTTTGTTGACGATATCAATATCTCTCTCAACCTATTTGATTCTGATTTTATTCCATAAATTATTGTTTCAGGGATTGGTTTTGTTTGATGTCTCATGGCCTTTATGTACGAGAATATCTTCATCTATGAAACACATACCCCTCTTCCTTCTATGGAATACTCAGAAAGCAAAGCTTAAATGTGTGGGGTGACGCCATGAAATTTCAGTCATCTGAATAGTCCTCATAGTACTACTTTTCTAAAAAGCAGTGGATATAAAACAATGTGTCTACTTAGGTCAAGCTAGTGTGAAGCAACATTGTAAGGATTTGACGTTGTACATGGAAAATCAAAATCAAGTGATAAAAGATGATAATGCTAATTACAAACTCAAATAAGTCATCATTTTATGATAATGCTAATTACAAATTCAAATAATTTAACATTTTAGATATTCTTATATTTTCTATATAAGATATCCCATAATATTTTATTTTTAAAATTATCCACATTTCATAGTATTTTATTTTTTTAATTATTCCATAATTTTTTTTTTTAATTATAAAAATATAGACCATCCTATAGTATTTTATTTTTTAAATCATCATATAATTTTGTATTTTTAAATTATAAAACTTTGATATTGATATTGAACACTAATAAAATTATGTATCTTCATTAAAAAAAAATTGAATAAATAAAATATCAATTGATATTGAAGACTAATAAAAATGATGTATCTTCATTAAACAAAACTTGAATAGATAAAATATCAATTATTTATTGATATTGAAGACTAATAAAAGTGCATATCTTCATTAAAAGAGGCCAACTTCAAATTTAGAGAAAAATATTTATAATTTGTGCTTAGTCTTGTTTCACAATAATGTCTTATTTTTAAAGTTGTAAGACTTTGACACTAAAGCTGGTCAAATTGTACATCTTTATAAAATAAAAGATCTTTGAATTTGAATTTAAATAAAATAATTTATCATTTATATTTTTTTATAAACTTTTATTTCAGATTTAATATTATATATAGTATGTTAGATTTGAAGTTATAAGAATATATATTAAAGATTACTAAAATAGTGTATCTTAATAAAATAAGGGTTATATGATAACTTAGTCCATGCCAAGTAGATTTGAAAATGAAGATGATAGTTGGCACCCATGATGATGATTATGGTGAAATATGAACAATATGCTAATAAATAGACTAATTTCATAATCTTAAAAGAAATTAATTTTTTAGGGGGTTTTTGTTATTTAAATGAGAAAAATTAACACAGATAACTACAACTTTAGAAAATTTGAATTCAAAGAATTTAACATCAACTCACAAAGGACTCACAAAGGATGGAGAAAGACTTGTTGCTCCATGATGACACATAGTTTATAGATTTGTTTAAGCACTATTGGACAAGATCTCTTACCATGTTTTTACTTTAATATGGTTGTCTTATAGTTTTGGGATTAAACCTAAATTTTGTATAATTTTGAGATTAAACCTAAATTTTGTATAGTTTTGAGATTAACAAATATTTTTATTTTATCAAAAAATATATATTTGTTTTCATTAATTAAACATTACACTTCACATCCTTCCGGTTAGTATATTTTAAATGGTCATAAAACCTCAAATCTTATGTGAAATATCTAAATCTTTAACAAAATCTCATCCCTCCAGCTAATAATTTTTAAATGGGTCATAAAACCCCAAAATGTTGCATGGCAAAACTTTCATGATAAAGATACAAACTTTCATAATTTTATCCTATCCAATGAGAATTGACGTCGAGGACACAAACTCATAGTTTTATCATATCCATTTCATTGGAATTGGTGTTAAGGACTTTCAATAAACTCTCGCTCCAATTTCTAACTAGACAACCATGCCAACCATCATGTACCATGTTCTTCAATTCCCTTTCCTATAATATGCTTCTTGGGATCGTTCAGTCACGTTTGGATACGAAGATCCATATTGGGATAAGAAGGTTCATAAGTGGGATACTTAATTTATTGTGGTTGTGTGATAAGTCTGTCATATATATTAGATTTGATTTTTAATAAGTATGATATAGACAAAGAATACTTATATAGTCAATTAGAATTGCTTATATAGATATATGAATCTTAATATTATTTATTTAGTATTAAATAAAAAAATAGTTTTAAATCATATGGTACTTATAACAAAGTTTATTGATTATGTAATTAATTTCAAATATTGAAATACGTGAAGGCAACAATAAGACTTGAAATATATTCACTAATCAGAGATGAAAAAATAAACATTTTTATTTTATCAAAAAATATATATTTATTTTCATTAGTTAAACATTACACTTCACATACAAATTTAAAATAAAAGACAAATTGATGTCAAATCAACAACAAACTCATTGCTATAGTCCCAAGCCTTTGGGAGGGGCTAAAAGGAAATGAATGTTGTTTGAAGAAAAATATTTACAATGTGATAGTTTTGACAACTGTCTGAATATTTATAGAGCATATACTTAATGTGCAGTGTATATATTATGTTTGAGGAGACTTGAGTCTATAAGTGATGTGATGTGCAATGTATATACTATGTTAAGGGAACTTGAATATGTTGTCATTTGTTCTCATGCTGGCATAGCAGGGGCATATATCCTTGGGAATATATCCTTGTTCCCAGATGTATCAGGAGGAACACAATTACACCTGGCACATCATGTACCACAAGTTCTTCAACACATTTTATGGCGAGATGCATTTTGGCATCTTTCTCCATAAGCTACATTGCAATATGCATCAAGCAACATAAACAAAAAAGAACAACAACTTATGCTAAAGAAAAATTTAAATAAACAAAAACTAAAATGTTGAAAATCATTGAAAAAGTTAAAACACCAATGAAGAATGTCTAAGATGAAGCTTAATTCACAAGAAAAAATTGATAAAACTACTATAACAACAACAAATAAATGATATCCAAAATGAAAACATGCAAGAAGCACAATAATAACAACAATAATTCACGTAAATAAAAAGGTAGAAACAACACAGTAATACCAAAAACAACTATTCACATAAAATATAAAATGAAAAAAAAAAGAAAAACAAATAATAATAACAATTATCACTATCATTAACAATTATCACTGAAGAGCATATACTTATACCTATCCCATCTCCTTGCATCTAGAATCAAGGAAAAATGGAACCCATTGTGATTAGCTTGATCTATATAAAGTTGAGCCTTTCTAAGCATATTCATGTATATAACTCCTCATATGAATGAATTGTGCACACACATGTATTGTTGCTCGAGTCTGAGCACCCTCCACATATATTTATTCCATCATTCAATCAACAATGAACTAATAATAATAATCCCTTCTCTCTATAGAATATTACGTCCATAAAAAAATTAGAAGAGTAATATTAATAGAGATGTAAACTCTAATGGACATACAAAGAGAACGTTAGTCACCTGAACAAGAAGTATCATCAAAAGATACTTCATAGCAGGAATGAGGATGTTCCTGCCCTCAATGGTGTATTGCAGGGTGTGGCATTATAGTGGTTGCAGGGATGTTCTAATCTTGCATAGCTTATTGGTTGCAACCCTCTCAGTCAAAAGGCATGTATATTGATTAGCATACTCTATTGTATCTCTATATATGTAAACATATAACAGAAGATTGAATTACTTCATACCTACTCTTTCAACTACTCTTCTATTTGATAATCTGAACAAGACCAGGCAACGAATTTGAAGTCTCCCAGATGACATTGGAAGTATTATTATATAACTAATCCAGGGACCCTTTCCCCTGTCATCTTAGAAGCGACTATGAATATCCTCTCCACTACGTCGATCAATGCCCTCACCATAACATTGACGATCTGAGGAGGAATTGCCTGCGTGGATTCAGGGAAGAAACATGTGAGAGTCGAAACGCAGACCTGTGGGTGAGGCGTCCCGTCGCAATCTCCATTGAGAAATTCATTCGATGTTCGAATCACCTTGAAAGAAGTTTTGAATGATATATGATTGTTCTTCGAATGAATATGTTGGACAGATACACAAATTACAACCTCCAGAAGCAGGGCGGAAGCCGCAGCAATAAATAGACTAGTCCTCAAGGTGAGAAAACGCTACTTTACTCTCTCGACATTACTACTTATGTGTTATGTGTTATTCCCTTAGTCTCTTCTCTTCTGATCCTCGTTATATACAGATATGAGATAAAGTTTTTGCACATATATATCTATGGCGTATGGCGTTGGCTAAATCTTCTACAAAATGGATCTCGATGGGACGTCTCCAGCACCTCCATCTCGTAGAACAAAAATACCCCTCCGCCGCCCAACGCCCAGTCGACCGTCAACAAAAATACCCCTCCGCCGCCCAACGCCCCGTTCCGCCCGGGACCCGTTTCGCCCCTCCGCCGCCCAGTGCCCAATCCCGTCACTGCAGTGCAGTTGGACGTCCCCTTGCATTCAATGCAATGCAAGGTGGCGGATCGCGCCCCTCCTCCCTTCTTTCAATTGCTTGGATCCCGCTCTGCAGACCAAATTCAAAATTCAGAGGATTTAGCCCGAAAATGGTGACGGGGGGTCGACTCCGAGAGGTGTTTTCCAAATACAGGAAGGTCGGTCTGGGGGTCCATATCTCTGTCTCTGCGATCTCTATAGTCGGCCTTTACGTTTCCATACAAAATAACATCGATGTAGAGTCCAGAATCGGCCAGAATCAGCTTGCCAAGTCACTCCAAGGACGTCCTCGACGAAGATTCAGGGGCAGATAATGAAGAAATGCAGAGTGAAAAGTCCACGAAAGGGAAGCTTGAGTGCTCTGAACTTTTAACATCTAGAGGAGGAGCCCTGTCGCTGGCCGTTCTGTGTAATAAGGTGTTGTTTCCCATGCGAGTGCCCATAACCATAGTTCTCATGCCCCTCATTGCGAGGTTCCTTGCGAGGCGGAGACTGATCAAGGATAACATCAGGTAGAGTTTTGGGTTTGTTATAAGATTGATGAAGTCTGTGAGTTTTCTTGGACCTTTCTAGGACAAATTTGTGCAAGAGCTTCGTCATATTGGATAAGAGTGTGAGCTCTGTCGAATTGTGGAAACTGTGGGCTTGATTTCATATGTGAGAAGGCCATGGAAAGATTCACGGGTTCCCATTTGAAGCAAGCGTTTGCAGATCTAAACAAGGATCCCGACAGCAGAAGAAGATCTATGAATTCTCTGAGAAACTATGCCCAGCAGTTAGATAATAAGGTGATCCCACAGTTTATAGCCCAGCTGTCAGAGCTTCAAGATGAACAGCTTCCTAGACAGTATTTGATCTCTTTCTATGAAGTGATTGTGCGAGAACATGGTAAAAGCATTATTCCGCAGATAAATAAGATGATGGGTGATGTGTTGAAGGTTTTGTCCTCAAATGCACCCTCATTGGCCCTGCAACAAGCCTGTGCCAAGGCGGTTTCAGTAATAGCAAGATATACAATAGATCCTAGCTCCTTTCAAGGGAAAAGATAGGGGGTCATCCGAGATTTAGCCAATTCCCTGTTTGATGTCATGTTAGGAATTGTGCAGTCATTGGCAGAAGGAGCAACATTGTGTTTGCAAGTTTTAGTGGAAACATAGGCATGGAAATATGCACCGGATGACATTGTTAATGAGATTTGCTTGAGAGTTACAGAGGAATTGGAGGAGAAAGGGACCCAAACATTGAGAAGATACCTAAATGGTTAGAAGTCTTGCAATTCTACTGGAAAAGTAGCAAATTAAGGTTGCAATTATAGTTGCCATGGAAACAAAGACAGTATTCAATCAAAATTGCAGGGAATTAGTCTTGAAGAATTGAGCCATTTTTTCCATGGAGGATATACAAAATCCTCAAGTATATGAAGTGAATATAATAAGCAAAAATTATTATATAGAGGTAGTTTTTGATGGAAAGACAGATATTGAGACTCCTCCACACATGGTTGAGAGACTATGAAATTTTTGAGGGAATAACTTCATAGTTGCAGGCTTGAGCTATCTAAGATTCAAATTTGTTGTCTAAGAAGCATAAATTTGTGGAAGTTTCAATCCCAAAAGAAGATAGTGACATGACTCTTTCTACACACATTAAAAAGCACAAAAAGGAAGGAGATTCCCGAGGGATTGGGGAGCAGAGAAAGGAGTGCATTTTTGTGTTGTATGGGGTAGTAGAGTGGGTGCTAAAACTAATATGTTTGAAAGACTAACTAAATAACTTATTCATGGCCCTCTTGGTGAGACTTGGAAGTTTTTGGTAAAAAGAGTGTTGACTTGGGAATCCTACAATTTTTCTTTTTCACTTTCATGGTCTCACAACCCAACACGGGAGGTGGCATTCACAAAATATTTGTTGTGGTTGGAAGAAAAATGGTGTACACTAAATCAATTGCCTTAGAACTCATTTCATGAAAAAATATAAGTTTATTTGCTTCTCCTCCTTTGTATTCTTCTATGATGATGAATGAAAATCCACCATTTATTATGATAACATGCAATGAAATTCCTGTAGATGTTAGTGGAAATGATTGTTGTGTATAATTAATTAATTTGAAAATGTCTGGAAATGCATTTGATAAACTCATGCATACCAACTATTTAACTAAATCAGTGTGTGGAGATATGGTTTCCATATCTAATTAAGATGGATAATTAGAATTTATGATACCCATGGAACTCCCTAATGAATGGTTAAGAAATTTGTTTTTGAAAATATTGGAAATTTGGAACCAATTTCCTCTTGGGACACATTGTCTTCTCATTTGCTTTCTTAGTGCATGTGATTACAATTTTTTGCATGAGATCACTTGGATTATTTGAAAAGATTATTCAATATACAAATCATGCATTAATCAACCCTCAAACAGTAGCATATCTTGGAAGACTTCATGCATCATTTGCAAATCAAATTTTGGATTTTTCTAAGCATTTTCGAGTATGGTTGCTCATCTTGTGAAGTACAATAGCAATCGTTGTTGTCCTTAAAGAAACCTGCAAGCATAACCTCTAGTCACTCGTTTTCCTTAGATCATATGTGAGCATGTCATGTAGGAGCTTATTTAGCCCTTTTTTGATGAATTTTGGGATTTCAAGGGGTGAAATGAGGGATAAACATGGTATTAACCAAGAAGAAGGATGAATGACACTTAATAAATTATTTGGGAATGCCTAATGATGAATTTGATTGAGATCAACCATTCGTTGTTACTTGAAATTGCCTCCTTGAAGAAAGGGCCACTTAAATCCCATGCACCCTTGACAAATGGTGTACATTGTGCATGAAAAGCTTTGAAATCTATTATGAATGTTCTTAATGGATTCAATGAGATGTTTACCTCTATTATAAGTTGGTTTGTTCCCTAAATTTTTCCTACATTGACTTCCTTGAGAGGAAAAAAAACAAGTTTTTCCTACCCCCTGAGATATGTGGATGTTGTGTATAGACTATTATGAAACCAGTACGATTGAACTTGAGGATGGATGAGGTCTATAATTTGTTTTGTCCTCAAGACTAGTGGTGCTCATGCTTTAAGGTTTTATGCCATTCTCTGTAACCATGTGAATTATAAGACAAAAAACTTGTAGCTTAAAATATCATTTTCTTATGTTTATTATGATCTTGATGAACACGAAATCGCATTTCTAAACAAAGAATAGGATGTTACATGCATGAGATTAAGTACATTAACCCTAAACCCTAGAGACTCTAGGAATTTGATTAGCTAAGACAAATAATGAATTTCTGAATTAAAGTTAGTATGTGGAACAATTGCTTGTACTTATGGTGAATTGGATTATGCCTTTTAAGCTTGATTGTCATAATCGAGGACATATGTTATTGAGCACATTGTTAAGTGTTGGTATATAATTGGATGGAGATGTTGAAAATATATTGCATTGTCTAGAGTAATTCAGACACAAATATTAGCTCGTATACATAAATAATTGTTCTCGTACATAGATCTCACAATATCTATGTGTAAAACTATATTGTGATGTTGCATTACAGTGGGTTGTGCAAAAACAATAATTGCAATGGCCATTCCTAATGGAGGTCTATAATTTGTTTTGTCCTCAAGGCTAGTGGTGCTCATGCTTAAAGGTTTTTTGTCATTCTCTATAACCATGTATATGTGAATTATAAGACAAAACTTGTAGCTTAAAAGATCATTTTCTTATGTTTATTATTACCTTGATGAACATGAAATCGCATTTCTAAACAAAAAAATAGGATGTTACATGCATGAGCTTAAGTACATTAACCCTAAACCCTAGAGACTCTAGAGACTCTAGGAATTTGATTAGCTAAGACAAATAATGAATTTCTAATTTAAATTTAGTATGTGGAATAATTTCTAGTACTTATGGTGAATTGGATTATGCCTTTTAAGCTTGATTTTCATAATCAAGGACATATGTTATTCGACACATTATTAAGTGCTAGTATATAATTGAATGGAGATCTTGAAACCATATTGTGTTGTCTACAGTAATTTAGACACAATTAATACCTCTCATACATAAATAATTGTTCTCATACATATATCTCACAATATCTATGTATAAAACTATATTGTGATGTTTCATACCAATGGGTTGTGTAGACACTATAATTGCAATGGGAATTCCTAATGGAGGTCTATAATTTGTTTTGTCATCAAGGCTAGTGGTGCTCATGCTTTAAGGTTTTATGTCATTCTTTGTAACCATGTACATGTGAATTATAAGACAAAAAACTCGTAGCTTAAAAGATCATTTTCTTATGTTTATTATGACCTTGAAGAACATGGAATCACATTTCTAAACAAAGAATAGGATGTTACATGCATGAGCTTAAGTACATTAGCCCTAAACCCTAGAGACTCTAGAAATTTGATTAGCTAAGACAAATAATGAATTTCTAAATTAAAGTTAGTATGTGGAATAATTGCTTGTATTTATGGTGAATTGGATTGCCTTTTAAGCTTGATTGTCATAATCAATGACATATGTTATTGGGCACATTGTTAAGTGATAGTATATAATTGGATGGAGATCTTTGAAACTATATTGTGTTCTCTAGAGAAGTTCAAACACAAATAAAAGCTCTCATACATAGATCTCACAATATCTATGTACAAAATTGTATTGTGATGTTTCATCAGAATGGATTGGTTGTGCAGACACAATAATTTGAATGGGCATTCCTAATGGAGGTCTGTAATTTGTTTTGTCCTCGAGGCTAGTGGTGCTCATGCTTTAACATTTTTTGTCATTCTTTGTAACCATGTACATGTGAATTAGCTTAAAAGATCATTTTCTTATGTTTATTATGACCTTTATGAACATGAAATCACATTTCTAAACAAAGAATAAGATGTTACATGCATGAGCTTAAGTACATTAACCCTAAACCCTAGATACTCTAGGAATTTGATTAGCTAAGACAAATAATGAATTTCTAAAATAAAGTTAGTATGTGGAACAATTGATTGTACTTATGGTGAATTAGATTATGAATTTTAAGCTTAATTGTCATAATTAAGAACATATGTTATGGGGCACATTGTTAAGTGCTAGTATATAATTGGATGGAGATCTAAAACTATATTGTGTTGTCTAGAGTAATTCAGGCACAAATAATACTCTCATACATAAATAATTGTTCCCATACATAGACCTCACAATATCTATGTATAAAACTATTTTGTGATGTTTCATAACAGTGGGTTGTGCAAACACAATAATTGCAATGGGCATTCCTAATGGAGGCCTATAATCTGTTTTGTCCTGGAGGCTAGTGGTGCTCATGCTTTAAGGTTTTATGTCATTCTTTGTAACCATGTACATGTGAATTATAGACAAAACTTGTAGCTTAAAAGATCATTTTCTTATGTTTATTATGACCTTGATGAACATGAAATCACATTACTAAATAAAGAATAGGGTGTTCCATGAAAGAGCTTAAGTACATTAACCCTAAACCCTAGAGACTCTAGGAATTTGATTAGCTAAGACAAATAATGAATTTCTAAATTAAAGTTAGTATGTAGAATAATTGCTTGTATTATAGTGAATTGGATTATGGCTTTTAAGCTTGATTGTCATAATCAAGAACATATGTTATTGGGCACATTGTTAAGTGCTAGAATATAATTGGATGGAGGTCTTAAAACTATATTGTGTTTTCTAGAGTAATTCA
>JASDQU010309847.1:21326-37631 GCA_032191745.1 Picea mariana | reverse complement strand
GAATGATGAATAGATATTTTCCAGACGGGAATTGGTTCAGAGCATTTACTCCTCTAGATTATAAGAGTGGCTCTTGTATCACTCTATGGTGTGAGCGACTTATCCAACATCATGTCTAATTACTCAGATGAAGTATGGTTTCGAGAGATGATGCAGTTGATGGTGATGGTGATGCTCATGATCTAGTCATGAGATAGTTTAGACGACTATATTGATGCTACTAGGTAAATGGTATGTTTTTGTTTTCAATACCATTACCTAAAATACCTCCCTAGCTAGGAGGGAGTGTTGATATTATGGTAGTTGCGAGAGGTATTTACCTCCACGTGTGAGCCTGACGAGAATAGAAGACTCTGGGAAGTAAGAGAAAACCCTAATGAGTTGGCTAATAACCCTAGAAGTCTTGTCGGCTCAAGAAGATAATTTATATTAGGTTTTTAGCCTCCAAGAGAAGAAGTCGGCCAGAAATAATAATAATATACTGAACAGACACATATCCAGAAGGAGAAGTTGGCCCCAGCAAATCTGGCAGAACCAGTATAAATACAGGGCGCCAATTCTCATTTGACACATCTCATAATTGTAGTTCCCAGTTGGTGCGCACTGCAGTTCCCAGTTTGGTTCGCACATGTGGAGGAGGGTTGCGGGTGCAGTTGCAATAGCAGCTAGTTTTCAGTATTGGCTTGGACTATCTCTTGGCTAGGGCTTAGACTATCTGATCAACTATTGTTGGTGCGATATCCTTGGAGGAAGATGCGCTACACCTTTTTTGGCTATTTAGCTTAGGGTTTGCTTCCGAAGTAATTCTCAGTCAAGGTTAAGGTCCTCAAAGGGTGGCTTAGGCCTATGGTTGGGTGACAAGAGTATCGTCAATGGTAAAATGAGCACACAATATTCTACATTCTAATAGTTGGTTTGTTCCCACCTTTGATGGTTACTTTCGATTACCCACCTCCAACCGACGATGTCAAGTACATATCGGTTGTCCTCGACCAACTTAGGGCCAAAAAATTTCAATTTGCGTTGTTCCGTACGACCTACTTTAATGATCCGTAGAATCTTCCTTCCCCATCATCCACGATGGAAGGGATAGGGCATCATGGCATGGCCATTCCCTTGTCCGCGGAAGAAGTTGTGTACTCTATAGTCGAGCAAGCTTCCACTGACCCCGATCTGACTCCCGCACAGGAGTTAGATCCGGTTCTCGATCCTATTTGGGCTCAAGGTTCCCTTGCCGGTACTGATTCTTTAGAATTATTCTTTCCTTCAGATGAGGCGATTATTGAGGAAATGACTGGTCCAGACAGACCCTCGGGACTCCCAAATAATGACGGGTCTTCTTTAAGCCGTTTTCAGACTCTTTAAACATGAAAAGATTGTCAAGCGATCTTATTGCCCTTCACGCTCGCCAAACTAAAACTTGAAGCCACATTTTTCTGGTGGTATTTTACCCCTTTTTCGGTCTGGACAGTCAATTGTACGAACAAAGGTATACTCTAGGAGATTTGGTTCGCTAGAAGAGTATTCTTAGGTATAATTTTAACCCTTTTTCGGGCCTGGGGGACTAAATTTATGAAAAAAGGAACCCTCGTGGAGTCCACAGTTAATCTCTTTTCATACTCCCTAAAAATGAAAATATTGTTGAGTGACCTTGTTCCTTCACACTCATTAAACTGGTCCAGAAGAACATTCCCTACGGAGTCCATAGTTAAGCTCTTTTCAAACTCCTTAAAAGTGAAAAGATCGTTGAGTGACCTTGTTCTTTCAAACTCGTTAATTGGTTTAGAAAAACTTCTACTGGCATGAGTTTACCCCTTTTTCTGACCTATAGATTAAGGAGGAAAAAGGTACACCTCGGGAGATTTGTCTCGCTGAGAGAGTTCTCCTTAGTAAATTTCACGTTTTCGGGCTAGGGAGACTAAATCTAGAAAAAGACAGTGAGTCCATAGTTAATCTCGTTTCAGACTCCTTAAAATTGAAAATATTTCTGAGTGATATTTTCTTTGTCACACTCATTAAAATGGTTTTGAACAGACATCTTTTTGGTGCTAGTTTACCCCTTTTTCAAACCGACTAGACTACCTTCAAAAAAGGTACCCCAATGGAGTCTTCTTTTGCATTTTTTCTGACTCTCTAAAAATGAAAAACCACCAAGCTTGCCTTCTCTGGGCTCATTAAAATTACATCGAAGGACGTTATCATTGTGTCTTGTTAATTGCATTTTCATTTCTACGTATTTGGCCTATATCCGGCTCCATGTGGCTCTTAAATTGAACCTTTGAAGTGTGCCTTATATGCGATCCTTGTAGCACTTTCCCTTTGCGTCTTGACACCTTGACCCATGGAGGAATTTTCCCGAGTGTCCTTTCCCTGCACATGTCTCCTTGCTTTGAGTATCAGTTTGTTCCTTGCGCTTGGAACTAGTATGCTTTGCGACACTCGTTCCTCCTTTGTAACGTAGCATTCTTTTATTCTTTTTCAAGATTTCTAGAATTATTGAAAAAGACAAAAAAAAAATTAGAATATACCCTAAAAAGAGGATGGTAAAAGTATTTTATTTTTCATGGCAGCACAATGAGTCGCCCTTGGACAAAGCACATCCTTTCTTTTGTTCGTCAATCTTTGGGATTTAATATGACCTTAGGAAGTTGTTCTCGTTACATAGAGTTGTGTCCTCCTCCGTTTGGTTATTCTTCCAAACATATGGAGAGTTTCTGTTGCCTCCTGCATCATGAACTTATGTCATTTCCATGCTTCCTGAGTCTCATCATTCATTTTTCTATTGTCCAAGGGAATTTTTACCCAACTTGAGTCAGCCCTTCTGCAGTTTGTCTCTTGACCTCATGCCCGACCATCCCAAAAGTCCAATCAAGTCTTTGTTCAAAATCAATGAAGTCCTCTGCCTAATCACCGAGATCTTCGTGTATGTTCCCGACGAGCCATCGAATACCTCTGGGTAGTGAATTCGTACACTCACATTACACTCCTACCCGAGTTTTGAAGATCTTGAAGTTGTTTCTCGAGCTCTGAAGGCCTCATCTCCAGCCATCAAGCATCATTACCTTCTTGAAGATGGATACTATACATGTATACATTTTGATTTTGACATGTAGATCCGTTGTGTATTGCTCGAAGATACACTTTATATAGTTATATGACATGGATCTGCAGTGTATTCGATTGGCAGCCATGGTTTTATTTCATCCCAAGCATGGGTATGCCCGCCTCGGTGAGACAATTTTTATTTTGCAGATGGCACCGCCTAAACTCTAGTCCCGGGCTCACTCGCTTCGTACGTTGGTGAAGATTTGTAATGTATTTCGGCCATCAGATTATCTTTTGACCTCACACATTAGGGGGCATCTGTTATAGCCCTAAATTTCACCATACATGCATACCTGGCATCAAGCCATCTTACTTGCTATTTTTGCCAAGCCATCACTGAAAGATCTTCTTAAAAAACACTATTTTTTAATATGTACACGCCCTACACCACTACTGCTCACGTACACATGCTTGCTGCACCACTACATCTCGCGTACATACACTAGCTGCACCATTACAACCCGCGTATATCCACAAAATGTTGCAAAAAATAAAAGTTGCAAGGGGATACGGGCTTTTGGGTAGTTTCCTAACCAATTGACCACCCATATCCCGTCACCCAACCAAATAACTATCTTTTTGGCATAAAAAAGAAGGTTTTGGGGTCGCATTCCCAAAAGAAGCATGAAAGCAGTGAAACTTTGCCCATTTCATAATCCCCCCTTGCCCCAAGAATTTGCAGCCACATTGTGATTTTTGAGCCAGAATTCCTTATTCTAGCCCTTTTCCTCCATTTACAAGCCTATGCCATTTCCCTAGAGAGAATTGGAAGAGGAGAAAGATACATGGAAGCAATTGGAGCTTGGTGAAGAGGAGCCCAAGACCAAGTTCAAGGAGCAGTGGCCGATCTCATTTTGTAAGTGACTTTGTGAGAATAATATAAAGAAGTACTTTTTTCGTCCCGCCATATGATGTGTTCAATCTTTATGTTTGATTTACATTTTTTTATGACATCTAACCCACTAATTCATATATAGAATGCATGTTCGTAGTTTCTTGTTTATCTTTTGGTGAATGCAAGACAACCTTGGGAGGAGATTTGCAGTCGAGGAACAATTGAACGCAAAGGGATCGACACCAGACACGGAGTTTAAGGTAATACTATCCGATCCCTATACTTTGTACTTTATGCATGAATGTGGGTTACTGTCGAGATAGTTGTAAAAAGCAAGACTTTAGACGATTAGCTCTGCCTGCACTTTAGAACCCTAGTGTAGTCCATAGGGGGGTTTTACCACTATAGAAGGTTGTGAAATCTAAATTCAAGTGTTGGAAGGTCAAGCGAGAGAGGAGTAATATGGTGGTAGGGGAAAACATGGATATCAGTGATATCCTAGATTTGTTGGGTCGAACGATGGTTGTTGAATTTTACGTAAAGCAATGAGTTCCTCTTCTCTAAAAGATTGGCTAGATTCAAATTGGTAATGATGTTTTGGGTTATCGTCCAAAACACCACACTCTTGCTCATGGTTGGATCTGTTTCAAGTTCAAAATAAAGGTAAACTTGGAGAAAATATTCAGTCATGCATGGGCATGGGGACCTTCAAGACTAGTTTTGAAGGAATGGGTGATAAATTTTGACCCATCCATAGATCATCTTTTTCCTGCTAAGGTTTGGGCTATAGTTCTAAATATACTTATGGTTTTCTGTAATGAAGCGGTGCTAATATCCATTGGGAATAAAATTGGAAAGTTTCTTAGTTGTGAACCATATTGGGACACAAAATAAAATAGGTCGTGGGCATGGGTGTAGATAGAAGTTGATCTGAAGGAGGGTTTTCTCGATGATATTGAAGTTATTTGTGGAATGTTTACGAGGATCCAGAGGATTAATTATTGGAGGGTTTTTTTACAGTGTTTTGGTTTTCACAAAGTAGGCTATTTGCAAGCAAAGTGTCCCAAGCCTTTGTCTTAGTTCCCCCACTTCAAAAAGTTATGGAAGCGAAAGTTTGTGTCTGAGGAGTGTGGGTGCGAAAATGTGGTTTAACCGCAAGTGGAGGAAATTCCTATAAACAAATTCAGCCAGTATGTGGCCCCAAGTGTTCCTGCCCCCATGGATATTATGTAAACGCTCTCTAGTAAGTGTAAAATTCCAGATTCTTGTCCTTTGTCTCTTTCACATGTTGATTTGGATGTCCCCTCTATTGACCCCTATTCTACCCAGGAATCTTCTAGGACTAGGGTCTTGTCTTCTCCTTTACTTAAACCCCCCACGATTTGTAATCCCCCCCTGTTTTATTGGCCTCAATCCCTTAGGGTGTATTGTCTCCTACAAATTCTCTCCCATGCAATGGGTCTATCCCTCTAGTTGGCGTCTCTTCTTCCCCTCTTTTGTCCCCTTCAGTGGTTCAACAAACAACAATTTCTCTAATCCCTTTCTAAAATCAGACTACCTATTGCACTCGAATGTCAATTTGGGTCCTTTGGAGGCTAATCCAAGGGGTCTGGCTTTAAACAAGGTTTCGGGCGCTCAAGTGGGAAGAAAATTCTATATTTCATTAGCACAAATTTAGGCTAGAAGGAAATCAAAAGAGACAAATACTATACTATTGTTAGGGCCCTTGGAGCGAGGAAATCCATGTTCAAGGGTGCTCAATGATATTTATCTCTCTCAACAAATGTGGGGTTGAGGGTGCTCCTAAAATCCAAGCCCTCCAAAGGCTCGTGAAGGCTAGTTGTCTTGATTTTATAATGATCCAAGAAACAATGTGGGTGCTAAGGCCACAAATTCCTTTAAGACATCGTTAAGATATTGTTCATTTTGCATATTAGACTCAGTAGGTTTATCGAGGGGTTTACTCTATACTTGGATCCCTCGATATTAGGTGGTTTCATCCTCTTGGTTTCATTCTGAAATTGTAGTCAATATGTAGGATTATTTTCTAAACTTTTCTTTTAGGCTAGTTAATGTGTATGGTCCCTATGCTTCCAAATATCCTTTTGGTTAGGGTCTGGGTGTGTTCGGTATCCTTTCATCCTCCAATGTCATTCTTGGAGGTGATCTAAAAGTTACTCTCTCAATCAGGAAGTTTGGGGGTTGCATTTCTAGAGTGACCCTTTGGAAGGTTTCTTTTCTCATTGGATTGAACATAATTGTTTAGTAGATATGAAGCCTCCAAAATTGTTCCAAACCTGACAGAATGGTAGAAAAGGATATTTTTTTATCGCTAAAAGGCTTGATAGATTCCTTCTCTCAAAGGATATATTGGAGAATCCCTAGAATTTTAATTCGTGGGTTATTGTGGGTGGTATGTCTAACCATATGCCCATTTTTCTAAAGATTGACAAAAGAGGGGCCAAGCCTCCTTCCCTATTGAAATTCAATCAGGTTTGTCTTCTAGAGGAGGAATATAGAATCCTAGTCGAATCTACATGGACACATTTGAAAGAAGATGTTGACCGCTCTTTTATGCATCAATTCACAGAAAATATATCAGAAGTGAAGAAAATCTCTAAATCTTGGTCCCATGCTCATAACATGAAATCTCACTTCCTTCTCCGGGAGGTTGAATCTAAGATATAATTGTTGTTGGTTGATATGTTGACTGGTTCCCTCACAAGTGAAGAAGAATCTACCCTAAGCGATTTGATGAAAAAGAAGCATGATTTGTTGGCCTATGAGGAATCCAAGTGGCACCTTCCGAGAAGAGAAATTTGGCTCAAGGAGGGAGACAACAATACCAAAAATTTTCACAAGTTTTTGAACTATCATAAGAACTTGAACTTGATTTGGGAAATCAATTATCAAGATGGATAGAAGGTTTCCTCCTTTGGTGAAATTGCTTGTGCTGGGAAATATTTTTTCTCCAGCATCTTTAAGGAACTAGAAGGTTGTCCCATTGAAAATATTCTAAAGGTCATTAATCTTTTCCCCAGATCAATTACTAATGAAATGAACGAATCCTTGCATGATGAGATTTCAGAAGGAGAAGTTCTCTCAAGACTTTTGTCTTTCCAAAAAATCAAGAGTCATAGTTTCTAGGTTTCTATGATCTGCTAAAATCTGATTTACTAAAGGTGGTTCTAGAATCTCAGAGAGTGGGTAAAATTCTTGGCTTGTTCAATGCAACTTTTCTTGCTTTAATCCCAAAGAAAAAAGATGTTCTATCTTTTGAAGATTTCAGACCTATCTCTTGTTGTAATTTTATTTACAAGCTTATTTCCAAGATAATAGAGAACATAATTAATCATATCCTTAATAATATAATATATGAGGACCAGTTCAGTTTTATATATAAGAGACAAATTCATGATGCAGTGGCACTGGCTCAAGAAGCTATGCACTCTATCTAGTACCAAAATATCATGTCTATTATCTTGAAATTAGATCTCTCGAAAGACTACAATAAAGTGAGATGGGTGTTTATAAGGCTTTATCTAATCCAAATGGGGATGAACCTGGCTACTGTCAATTGGATAATGGGATGTATTGAGTCAAAATCTTTTGTTTTCCTTATAAATGGTGTTGTGTCCTCATTTTTCTCTCTTTCAGGGGTCTTCGACAAGGATGCACCTTGTCACCTTTACTTTTTCTTATTGTTGCAAAGGAATTAAGCAAGTTAATCACAAATGTTAGGGGGTGAGGGCTCTTAAAAGGATACAAAATATGTTTGTCTACATTCCTAACTCGTTTTCTTTTCATTGACGATGTATTGCTCTTTGGTGTAGGATCAGTGCAGGAATTCCAAGCCGTGAAAGATATATTGGATTTGTTTTGTTCAACCACTAAGATGAAAATCAATTTGGATAAGTCCAATTTTTTAGTCATTTTTATGCAAGAGGATGTTCTAGTCCACTTTGACAATATTCTTCCTTTTGCTTGAAAAAGTATTGATATAGGGCTAAAATATCTTGGTTTTGAGCTTAAACCAAATGCCTACTCTTTTGAAAATTGGATGTGGTTGTTTAAAAAAAAATCAAGTGAGAATCTCTTTGTGGGTCCATTATTAGTTATAGAGAAGAGGTCTCCCTGTTCTTCTCAATTTGGTGCTCAGTAGCATCACAGAGTATTGGGATTCCATTGCAAAAATACCCAAAGGAATTTTAATTAAAATCAGGAAATCATGTTTTCAGTTTTTAAGGTCGGGTAAAAAGGAAGTCGATGGAATTCCCCTCGTCAAGTGGTCTAGAATCACTATGCCAAAGGAATTGGGGGGATGTGGGGTAAATAATATCATTTGGTTCAACAGGGCTTTAGTAGCTAAGAGCTTGTGGAGGCTCATCCACAACAAAATGATTTGGGGTAGAGTGATGCTCTCAAAATGTTTAGCAAGGATGACAATTGAAGAGTGGTTTTGAATGTCAAGGAAGCATGTGTAAAATAGATCTATTGTTTGGAAAGTGTTGGTTAATTCTTTTCCTCTCATCAAAGAATGAACTGTATGGAAAAATGGAAATGGAAAAAGTGTTCAAATCGGGGAGGATCTGTGGGATGGAGCGGAAAATGTTTTCAAATTATGTATTGATTTAGTGTCAGATCTCCACAACCAGAGTATTTTCTATATATGGGATGCTAATTATCTAGGGAAGGACCTAAGACGATGAAGTGAATGCAAAGAAACAAACGAACTAGGTCTAGAAGGGGGAAAAAAAGTGGTGGAATGAAAATGTTATGTCAGGAATTTAAGATATAATTTCATATGCCTCCAAGAAGAGGAGTATGATTCCTTGTGTTGGTCAAAGAATACTCAGTATGGGAATTATATGGTGAAGCTTGGTTATAAATCATTGGTTTAAGAAACTTTTTCGGGCGAGAGGCAATGGTGGTGGGATACAGTGTTGAGCATGCATGCTCTGCTAAAGATGAAGATTGTTTTGTGATTGGCCCTCAAGCATAAGTTATTAACATAGGATATAGGGCTCAGACATGGTTTAGTTGGGCCCAATATATTTTCTCTTTGTATACAAGACATCGAATCGATCCTCCATTTGTTCATCCAATTTGGTTACACTCAACAGGTTTGGGGTTCTATTTCTATGCATTACAATGTAAGTGCAAAGGCCCTTTGTGGTAGTTTGGAATAATGGATCCATTTGTGGAAGGAGGATCGTGTGGTAAAGGATTATGTCTCCCTTCTTTGTTTCTTTCTATATTTCATCTTGTGGGCTCAAAAATTAAACATTTTTCAAGAAAAGTTTATCCCTTCTATAGTGGTGGTCGGTCTCATTTTTAAGCTAGCCAACAAATTCAGGAGAGAGATCAAAGCTCACAATAATTGAAATCATGTAATGTATGTGTCAATAGAAAGAACCTTGTGGGGCTTCTTTGATGGGGCCAGCTAGGGGCATCCCCCACGTTATGGGGTTGGTATTGTTTCACATATATCTAGTGAGAATTTTTTTAAGGTAAGATATGCTCCTAACAGCGGTTCTAACATGAGAGTAGAATTCTCAACGATGTGGGTGATGCTTTTTATGGTCAAAATTTTGAATCTCAGGAAAATTCAAGTTTTGGGGGATTCAAAAGTAGCAATCAATTGGGTAAATGACAAAATGCAACTACATGTACTAAGATTAAAACCTTTATTGAATTAGATACGATATTTCTTTTCGGATATGGAATGATTTTCTTTTTCCCATATTTACAAGGAGCTCCACTCTATGGTAGATGAATTGTCTAAGGAAGTGTTGGAGTTGGACAATGGTGCATTTAACTCTCATGAATTTTTTGAAGTCCATCTTTGCTAGTAGATGGCTTTCCTCCTTTAGTTTTTCGGGGCGTTATTCTCTAATATTTTAAAAATGTTATGACTCTGAACAATGTAATCATTTTTTTGTAAGTAATGTTGGATAGTAGGAAGGTACAGTAAGACCTTTTTCAAGATGGTAAAGAAGTACTTTGAGAAGAGGAACAACTTTTTGTTCAGAATTGTATGAAGAAATGAGCAGCCCATAATAGGATGCAGATATGTATATTCACTTATGGAATATAAAGTTTTTTCTTTCTAGGAATATATATATATACACACACACACATGCTCAGGGTGTGTGTGTGTGTGTGTGTGTGTTACATTACCTGGGGAAAACCCCTGACTACTTCCCCTCATTTTGAGGATGGTACCCAGGGTAAACCCTAGTATCTTTAGGGCACAAGGCCAGTCAACAACAGGGATCGAAGACATTGCAACAATATATTCGTTATAAGATAAACATGTCACATGTGGGATTTGAACCTAAGTATTTTTCTCTTTTTTCCTTTCAAATTTCTTTTCTTTTTTCTTTTTTCTTTTTTCTTTTTTCTTTTTTCCTTTTTCTTTTTTCTTTTTCCTTTTCTTTTCTTTTCTTTTCTCTTTCTTTTTNCCAAAGGTGTTAAAACTTATCATAATTCAATTGTCAATTTTCAATAAGGACAACCATCACTAACTACTATATGTGAATGCAACCTGACTCATCAAAATTATTTAAGGAAAACCACACCACCTAAAATGACCTATTGGTGGTCTATAAGGGGGTAGACTTTCGCTCTTACCATATGCCTCTAGGTGTTGGACCATTAATTTGTTTCCTTGCATTCGAGGAAGATGAGATCTTAGCCAATCAGAAGAAATTTTAGGTCTTAATCTAGAACCAAAAGGCAGTTTCAACCTAGATAGTATTTGCAAAAAACAAGTATCCCTTATGGCCATTGCTAAGGCTACCTCCAATGCAATCATATTTGTTGGAAACATAATCCATAAGGGTTATGATATTATTGTATTATTCACTTGATACCAAATATGAAAAGACACAAGTGAATATGAACAATAATTGGGAGTCCCAGAGACCTCTTGGAAGACAAATCCAAAGGTCAAGATAATGTATTTATAGATGTATCATATCAATGAGAAATACAATCTCACATTTATATATTTTCACATTCTAACACTGGTATCAAAGATCGTTTAGACTTAAAGTATTGGTAATTCCATGGTAGTGTTTCATTGGAGACTATTGATGAGATAATGAAGAAGAGTTGCAATGAAGAAGAAGAAACAATGCTGGAAATGTATGCAATCCAAGGAGAAGACATCATTGAAGGGAAAATTCGTTGATTTTGGAGTGCCTACTGGTAAAATTTAGATTTCTCCTTCAATATTTATTTGTTTTGAATTATTTTAGTTGCGTTAGAAACTAGATTTAAATATGTACCAAAGGGTGTTTTTGTATTTCCAAGATTCATCTTTGTTTTAAATATATTCATCCCATAAGAACCAGATTTTGTACAATTGCGGGGTATGCAACCATTACAATGCAAATTGTGGCCACTTTACAAAGCCAAATTAAGCACATAGCATAGTGTTGGAAATATATTTCAAAGATATATCAAATCCCTCTCAATATTGATTGAAAAAATTAGTGTTTAAGGAGAAAATTTTGTTAATAAAACTCACCCAAGAATGAAAAACAATCGTTGCAAGTCAAGAAGAAATTGTTCTCATGATAGAAGCTTTTGTTTTATGTGATAACAGTTGCAAATAGAATGCCCTGGTGATTACCCAAATGGGTATCTTTTATTTTTTCGATTAACTTATTGAATAGTGATATTGCTCTCATCAATTCATCCACAATAATCCATTGATTATATGCAATCAACGCCATGCAACTTTGAAGTCGTTCTCATTCCAACAATCTATGCCATCCATGCATTCCATTATTTTTTCATTGGAATAATTGTGCTTATTTAATTAGATGTCTTGAGAATTATTTTTATGGCTTTGCATATTACTTAGCACTCATGCTTGAGCTCTGCCGATTTTTTGTCATCCTTTGAGAGTTAAGAAGTATTTCAATATTTTTCTATGGCTTCCCCATAAGCTAAATATTTTAAATAATTTAGCTTTATAGAATTGCATTTCAACTCTTTGTTTTGAGCTTAATCAAGGTGATTGTAGATTTATTAAATTGGCATTTTCAACTAACCTTAAACTTGATTGAAAATAATTTTTTCGGCTCTCTCTTAGACATTCATTTCTAGCTCATACCCAAGCTTGAAGACTTGCATTTTCAAGAATAATTGTAACTTGCAAATAGTGTTTTTGCAAGTTGAATTACATTGTAAACTGGTGCATTTTCGATAGAAGTCGACACCCTTCATTTGTTGAATTTGAATTGTAGAGTCTGATTGTTAAAGGGTGGAGTTGCAAGAAACCCTTGAGGTCTAAGTTAGTGTCAAAATGGATTGAATTGATGAACTATTAGAGTTACTAAACATTCTAATACTCTCTTCTATGGAAAATATTGTCACAATTGACACATAAACTCTCATTGATGTTCTAATATGTTTACAAGATTCACAGGACAAAATAAAATTTATACAGATTGAATCACATCTCCAAGAAGAAGAAATACAACAAAAGAATCATCATTATGAACTAGTCCTTGTTCAGAACAATTCTCATTTTGAATTTGAGAATTATTCATATCAACAACCAACAAATGATCAAATCAATGATGCCACTACAAAAGCAGATTCAAATGAAGATGATTTTTTTCATAAACAAGTTCCACTTGCACTTTCCAAGCCCATGATCAGACCTTGGGAAAAAACCATCAACAACAAGCACAAAATAGGTATTGGATACAAAATGGAAGTGATCTATCACATTTCAAATTATACCAAGCCAATCCAATTCCAAAGTGTTGGTTACTTCAAGAAGGTTCATATTCACCTACTCCAGTTCAAGAGAAGATTCTTAAATGCCAACATTGTCAGTGAGTTGGCCACATGGAATATCAGTGCTTCGATCTTCATCTTTGTGAGCATTGTGGAAAGAAAAATCATCCTTCAAATATGTGTTTCAGAGGTAAGGCAACTGCAAGAGTAAAGAATTTCTATGGGTGGATGAATTCTTGGCGATGGTCATCAAAATCCAAGAAGATATCTCAACCATACCGAAGAATTTGCACTCGAGTATTGACATATCTTGTAGTCGATAAACTTGTGTCTTCTCATCTTGTCCCTGACAAGGGGGGACAACATCAACGATTGACGGTCAGGCTTCCAGTTTCAAAGTCCCATCAATCGAACAACAACAAGTGACCATGACAAGCGAGCGTGATTGGTTTGTGGTTTTCCTTAAACCACCACTTAGTAGAAGGACTACAACTTCTGCTAGACAAGGGTTTGTGGTTTTCCTTAAACCTCCACTTAGTATAATACTTACAACTTCTGCTAGAAAACAATTTATGGTCATCTTTAAACTAGCATACGAGAGAACTTCCAATTAGCAGAAGACATTAGCTTCAACTTCTATCTAACTTAGGAAATGTTTCGGGAACCATTGAGCCCAAGAGGCAAGCTCCAGAGTTTGTGGTCATCCATAAACCACCAGATTGGTTTGTTGTCTTCCTTAAACCAACATCACCATTTAGTTGAAGACAGTAATGTATGTTATCCATTTGATTTGTGGTCATCCCAAAACCACCATATTCAAAGAGCACATTCAGCCATCAACAACTTTCCACTTCCAGATTTCATCTCTCTTCTTGGACTCACATACACCCCTTTAGATTAAGGGGGGGAATGTTGGAAAAATAATTCATAATGGTTATAATATTATTGTATTATTCACTTGATATTGAATATGAAAAGACACAATTGAATATGAACAATCATCAAGAATCCAAGAGACCTCTTGGAAGACGAATCTAAAGGTCAAGATAATGTATTTATAGATGTATCATATCAATGAGAAATACAATCTCATGCTTATCTATTTTTGCATTGTAACAATATTATTTTTAGTAGCTTTTAACCTTACTCCTATACATGACACCAAATACTATTCCTAGTTGCATTTTAACCTCTTACCTACCTACTATGATCATAGACCTTTAACCCTAACTCTAAACTTTGTCATTCACAAAAGCCCCATTGAAGAGAATTATGATAGCCAAAAGTACTTGATCTTCGACAACGATAGAGCTGATCTTTTTTTGAAGGATTTAAATAATGAATTAACTTTCCTATCAAATAAGAACAATATTGAAGACCTCTATCATAATTTCATGACAACCCTCTCTACTTCTATTAACAATTTCTTTATCGAGGTGACGCGTAAAAAGGAAAATAGAATGCCCAACCCTTGGTATGATAAATAGTGTAATATTGGTAGAAAATCCATTAGGGATGCTTCTAATGAATCCTCAAAATACGACAAGATAAATAGGTACAAAGCCCTAATTATAAGGGGGGAAAAGTACTATATAAATAGAAAGCAAGAGAAACTTTTGCACCTATCTAAGCTAGATACTAAGAAATTATGGAGGAAAATTCAAACTTGTAAAAATAAATAAAAAAATATGATTCACTTTAGGGATTGGAATTTCTACCTTAAAAATATTTACAAATCCTCTAATATTGTGGATAACATTCAAATCATTTCTATGAAGGAAGACGTTTTTTCTATAGAAGGAGTAGAGTTTGGAGTTAAGTGGCTCGCAAAAGGGAAAGATAAGGACAATGAAGGCTACCAAGCAGAAATTTTAAAAATTGGAGGGCTTATTCTCATCCCTCACATCCACAAGCTCTTCAATTTAGCAGTCATGTAGGGATTCCCTAATTCATGGACTCAAAGCCTCGTCGTACCTATTTTTAAAAGTGGGGATAAAAAAAATATCTTTGATTATAAGACCATTATTATCATCCCCCTTTTAGCCAAGTTATATGGAATTATTTTGGAAAACAAGATTAGCATATGGCTAGAAATAAATATATCAAAAAAAAAAAAAACTTAAAGGCCAAGCCGGATTTAGGAGTTACCATTCAATTATGGACCACCGTTTTATGCTCGAGATGATTGCAGAGGAGTGTCACAATAATAAAACCAATCCCCTGTGTTGTTTCGTTGACTTTAGAAAATATTTTCACACAATGCCCGTGACTAACCTTTGGAATAGGCTAGAAGAGCTAAAAGTTCATTTTGAGTCGAGAGTTGTTGTGATAATGATGTATGAGAATGGTATTTCCAAGTTTATGAACATTGAGGGTTGATCAAAAGAAAATAATTATAATATAGGAGTTAAGCAAGGTTGTCCATTTTTCCTACCCTTTTTGGCATATACATTGACAAGTTAAAGGGTTGTTTGGAAGAAGCAAGTTATGTCAACTCGACTCTAGTTGGTATAGTCATCAATCTCCTTCTTTACATTGATGGTATTTTTATTATGGAAATGAATCCATGTGATATCAATGAGAAACTAAAAGTTCTCAAGGATTTATGTTCTAGTATAGGTATGATTGTTAACACTAACAAAGTGAAGGTTATGATAATTAAATAAAAAATATTACTTCTACTAATTTTGTGTATGACAACAATAGCTTGGAGGAAGTGACTTCATACAAATGTCTTAGAATAGATCTTCATCACAAGCTCAACTAGAACTACAACATTGAGAAAAGAATAAATGAAAGGTAGAAAACTTACCATGGGCTTGAAAACAATTGTAAATTAGTGGACCTTTGGCTATTGGGATAAGAAGAAACTCCTCTTTGAGACCCTTTTCACTCCTGTTATTTTATATGGTTGTAAAGTTTGGGGATGCAACATCTTTAGAGAATTATGGAGAAAGATAGAGAAAATCCAAAAGTGTTTTAGATCTGAAAACAACAAGTAATATGCCATATCCTATCCTCCCCATAGAAGTGAGTCATTCCCCCATCGAGACCACTACTATGACTAGGTACCTAATGTGCAACATACTTGCTAACTTGATGAGAACCCTCCAGAGTTCTCTTTTTTTAGAGGTCACATTTAATGACTATCTCTACCCATGTTTCGTAAAGTAGTGCTACCGGTAGCACCCTTTTTTTCAGGGTTAAAATTAACACCTTTTGCAACCATGGACTTAACAACCTTGTAATGTTAGCTAGCAAAACCATTAAAATAAACCCCCGAAACAAAAAGTAGCACCAAGAGAAAAACCTTTTTTTTAAGGTCAAAATTACAACTTCTTTGAAATGATGGCTTTAACGACCTATATTAACACCCCCGCTTTTTTTTAAATCAAAATTGCGACTTCTTTGAAACTCGTGGTCTTGACAACCAATACCCTTACAACTAAAATCTTAAAATCAATCCCTAAATAAAAAAGAGATGTTATAGGTAGCAGTGTCCCGTTTTTGCAAACTCAAAATTGTATCATTTTTTAAACTGTGACCTAAAATCCCAACACTATTGCAAATAAAATAATAAAAAGGGAAAAAAAAATAAAAATAGATAG
>JASDQU010309847.1:1955-18423 GCA_032191745.1 Picea mariana | reverse complement strand
TCGGGTACTCCTTCCTTGTGTTCATGCTTGCGGCAAATGCATCCCATGTCTTGGGAAGACCATTGAGTACTATGTTTACCAATTCCTTCTCTGAAGTGATCTCTTCAATAGCTTGTAGTTGATCTCTTAACTGGGAGATTCTTACAAAGTATGATGTTATGCTGTCATCATCATTTATCTTCATGTCACAGAGCTCATTCTTCAGACTCATAACTTGTCCAATGTTTCTGACATAGAAGAGATTTGTTAGGGCATCGTACATCTTCTTTGATGACTCAATATGGGAGATGTAGGGTATCAAGTGGTATTTTATGGAATCCACTATGATACTCATGGCATTGATGTCAACATCTTTGAACTTCTCCATAGCTGTGACGTTCTGCAGTTCCTTCTCTTCTCCTTCTTCAAACTCTAGCTTCACGATCTTTCCTTTCATGATATCCAGTACTTTATTCTTGGCAAGGATGAGGTCAATCCTTGTCTTCCATGCTCTGAAGTTAGAGGCTCCATCTAACTTGTTCTCAGACTTCATAGAGTTAGTCATGGCTGCTTGACTTGGTCAAACCCTAGATTTGACCAGAAATCCAAACTTCACGTCTTGACCTTCTGAGAGTGCCAGGAGATGCGCTAGGATAGGGCGCACTGATCTGTTCAAAGATTAGGTCAATCCATTCACTTAAGGTGATTCAACAAGAGGTTTAGGGTTTCTGCAACTGCTTCTGCTAGTAGCCCTAGCTGCAGTGTCTTGAAAGATGCTTCTGCAAGTAAACCTAGCGACAGTTCCTCAATGAGCTCAATATCATAGCGGCTTTGTTTCCTTCCACCATTTAGACTGAATGAAGGAGGTGTGGGCCCATAACCTGTTAGAATATAGAAGATTGTGTGCTCATTTTACCATTGACGATACCCTCATCACCCAACCATAGGCCTAAGCCACCCTCCGAGCACCTTAACCTTGACTGAGAATTACTCTCGAAGCAAACCCTAGGCTAGATAGCCAAACAAGGTGTAACACATCTTCCTCCAAGGATAACACACCAACAATAGCTGATCAGATAGTCCAAACCCTAGCTAAGAGATAGTCCAAGACAATACTAAAAACTAGCTGCTGCTGTAATTTCACCTGCAACCCTCCTCCACATGTGTGCACCAAACTGGGAACTGTAGTGCGCACCAACTGGGAACTGCAATTCTAAGATGTGTCAAATGAGAACTGGTGCCCTGTATTTATACTGGTTCTGCTAGATTTGTTGGGGCTGAATTCTCCTTCTGGATATGTGTCCATTCAGTATATTATTATTATTTTTGGCCAACTTCTTCTCTTGGAGGCTAATAACCTAATATAAATTATCTTCTTGAGCCGACAAGACTTCTATGGTTATTAGCAAATTCATTAGGGTTTTCTCTTGCTTCCTGTAGTCTTCTATTCTCGTCAGGTTCACACATGGAGGTAAATACCTCCTGCAACTACCATAATATCAACGCCAACCTCTACATTGACGATGTCAGGCTGAGGGTTATCAATCATTGGGACTGTGGATGCCCCCGATGAAGGGTCAGGATGAGAGAAGGATAACTGATCAATGGACATGATCCAAACCTCGTGTGGAAACAACAAGACCTGAAAAACTGTTGTGACCACTGCATGCATAGCATAAGTCCAACTCCTTCCTAACAAGAGATTGTAGTCGAGAGGTGCATCGACCACTTCAACGTCGATGCACATGGTCTCCCCTCCTAACTGCACAGGGAAACAAGGGATGATTCCATGTGGTTGGAACGAACGACTGTTGAAAGAGGTAAGAAGAGTAGGAGATGAAGACAAAACGGGTTGGGAAATGGCCTTCCAACACACCAATGATATCACACATGTCGAGGCACCCTCATCCACCACTATGCGAAATATATTATGTGTAAATGTTTTTTTGGTGTAAGCCACTACTATATGAAACACCACATGGTAGTTGAGATGAGGTTTTAAGTCAGTCGTATCAAGCATGATCGTTCCCAGATTACAGGTCTCAACAGATCCTAAACAAAGCCTTTCTCTGGGAGGGGCAACTTTGGAGGACCTCCAAAGCAGACATTGCTCAAGGGGTTTGTGACAAATCCTCCACCATAGAGTAATTCTGGGAGGCCCTTGCATTTGGATTATGCAAAGATTTCTTGAACTCCCCTTTCAGGATGCATGCCATTGTTTCTCCCAACGTCTTCTTGATATGGAGAGGAACATATGAATTTTCGGCTTCTTTACCCTTCTCATAAGTGCTTGGCATTCCGTAATCACGTGCCCTAGTTTCTATATGAGCATCACCTTTCAACATATAAACATTTGAGGTCGAGGGATTACTAGATGATGAAGGGGGTCCCTGACTGCCCCCATCCGTGTTTGAAGAGGCTTGAGTTAAATTTTTCCCATGTGGAAATGGGTTTGTTAACATAGCAGGCTGCTGCTGTGCCAAAAAAATTTGGGCCTCTCTAAGCGGAGGGCACAGGTGATTCGGATGGTATTTCATGCAAAGGTCACATAGATACTTCGACTTCTTCTTTTTTGTGTTGCCCCTGCCAACATTGTTGTTGGGTTTCTTATATCCCCCTTACCATTCTTTCGTTGCTTCTTCTTTCCATTAGGCTGCTGGGTAGCCTTCGGGTTCATCGATTGCACACTGTGTACATTCGACGTTTGAGTAGGGGGAGGAGCCGAACTAGGGTCTGGCTGGTCGTTGTCTTCTATATCAAAAACTATTGCAATTGATTTTACAGCTGATCAACAGGCTTGGTTTGTGCTGAACCAACAATACCATCGACATGTGGTCCAGACTTGTGTATGGTCCTGTCAAGAATAGACCGTGGCGCATCTAGAAAAACTTCGTAAAGTAAACCAGATTGAGAGTATATTAGTTCAATATGTTGAGCTCTCAGTATCGCCTCTTCCTCGGAAAACACTCCCGACGTTGTGACGTCCTTGGATAGTTGAGGTACCAAAGACTTAATGAACCATTCCAACAAAAAATCCAGTGGGACTGATACTTTTATCAAACTCTTCTGACGTTGCCATTCCCGGATGTGATCCAAGATATGGTCAGCCTTTGTTTTCTCAAAGTTGGACAACAATTCGGTGTCGACATCGTATCTCACAGGTAATTGGAAATGGATTAGAAAAACCATTGCCAATTTGCCAAAAGTGGATTATCTTGAGCGATCAAACTCGATGTACCATTTCACGACACTCCGGATAAGAGTGCGTTGAAAGAACCGCAATTGGATGGAGTCATCTCTCAACGAGTTGGACGAGAACCATAGGTGAAAGGTAGTCACATGATCACCCGGATATTCATTAGGATTACCTTCAAACTTTGGAATGTATGAAGGCAACTTGGTCGACATGGGAGGCCAACACGGATCGTGACAGATTGGGTCATTTAACAATATTGATAGGTCTGGCAAATAAAAAGTTGCCAAAAAAGGTAGCTTAGGCTGTTGAGTATGTATAGGAGGAAAGGAGCCTAGAGTTTGGTTGGCACCAGGTTGCTAGGAAAAGTTAGGCTACTGACCAGGGTTTTGGTAAAAACCATGGTTGTGGCCAGCGTACAAATACTGCGCTTGTTGAGATTTCATTGGTTGACTCCTGTAGTAGGACGTTGAGGGATGGGAAGGTATTTCTTCCAACGTTGCGTTCCAAAGCTTCTAGAAAGTGTTGCCCCCTGCCGATCTGATGGGCATAGGTACTGAGCCTTGCCCAAGGTTCCATTGGCTATGGATGAGGTTGCACCCGGTCAGCATCCCTGATGAGGGAATTGATCCCTGCCACAGATTCCAAGGTCCTTGAGAACTGTGTACCCCCTGTGTAGGAATAATACCCTGCACAAGATTTTGTGATCCAAAACCAGGGTTTCCAAACGCGCCGAACAAAGAGAATGACAAAGAACCCACCTGCGTGGTGTTGGAAGAAGGTCCTTGAATACTTTCTCCAGAAAGGTTGTAGTTCATGGTAGGTCAGATGGGCTATTGAGAAGCACCGTTGAGCGAGGGAGACGATGAAGGTATATGACCCTCTCCGTAAGGGAAAGCATTATAAGGGGCTGAGGTGACCCCCATNAGTAGGTTAGGACCAATTTCGTGTGAAAGTTAGGCATCTCGTATGAAAACGAAGGGCCCGTCGCACTCTAGGTGAACGAAGCGGTGATTTCCACCATAGACGGAATCAGACCACTACTCGAGGTAGAGGTGGTTGAGACCATAGTGGTCTAGACCTGTGAGGGTTAGTTAGGAGGCAGAATGCCCCCTGTAGTGGCAGCTGTAGAGGGAGTGTGAGGACTCCCAGATGAAGTAGCAATGTTTTCTTCCATCACTGGTTGCAACACTACCTGACACTCCTGATGTGTTATCCGTGGAGGGACAACTTGTACAATGATGGGCACCGATAGATCAGTGATCAGAGAGTTATATAAACCAAGAGCTTCTGCTCCAAGGTCAGAAATGGTAGTCTCCTCCAGATTCAAAATTTATCCTCTCGAGGATGGCTTGGGCACAGTTTCCTGCGGCCCGATTGCCTCAAAAGACCCTTACTGGTCTAGTCTTCACCTTAGCGGTGGCGGGGGTGGCTCCAAGTTAACCAACGACAAACGAAGAAGCCTTCGCGACCGACAGGGCTCTTGATATTCCACTTTGTGAGAATATCAATGACACACTAGGGATTTTGCTAACGTTGAAAACCAACACAAACTAGAAAAATTTCCTATGAGATAAAGAAATCAATCCACTAGCTAGTTGGAAGAACAGTTACACCAACCAACACTAGAGAAAATTACCGGTGCAAGTGCAACTCGAACACGGAAGAAATATTCGGGTATACTCTGCAAAGAGTGGCCCGATGTCTGCCCTAGGTACCGCGGTATACCCCTACAGTCACCTGTGTAAGTCACTAAAATAATGGAAACTAGGTTGCCAACACATGAACAGTCACCAGAAGGGTACAATCGATAGTCGGGTAGACCACAATGAGCAGGGTATCAAGCCCGAAACCTATCAAGGGTATCGAAATGAAGTGTTCTGGAAGATGTCTAAGGACCTCGAATGGATTCGAGATCCACGAAGCTCTGTGGAAAATGAGATCAATGGAATCCCAAGATAAGCGCTCTATATGTGTTCTCCACTACACTTAGTCCGGCTTTGGAGGGGTTATCTTCGTTACCTTTCCCCACGCGACCTCGTGTTTATCCTATGTGTTAGAGGGGGGTCCCAGATATATTCCACATTACTGGACTTTTTGAAACTCCCTAATATAGACTCCTATATTTGTTTTATATCCTTGAAGAGTTTCCTCTCCAACCTAAATCAAGTCTCCAGCCTAGACTAATTTGTGGACCCTAACAAACAAAAAGTCTAATAACTTTTAATTAAGCATTGATTTTAAGTGGTTGTTTTAAGTCAAGAGAATGGAAACGAAAACAATGGTGTGTTTTTAAGAGATGAAAGAGAAGAGCATCAAATGAAATTGAAAGCAAAAATTACTTCTTTTGACAAATGAAAATTTAAAAATTTAAACTCTTTAACCAAACTTTTCTGACTATTTTTCTCTCTAAGATCTTTTAAAAGAAAAAATCAAAACAAGATTTCGCTCGACTACGAGATACTTAATGTCCTAAGCGTTCAGTAAAGAACTTAAGAAAGCACTCTTTTTCCTGACAAGTAAAGACAACTAACCTAACTACTTACCAAACAAAGAAATGAAATCTTTTTTTATTTTATTTTAAAATGCTTCAAAATAAGAAACTTGAGAATGAATTCTTTTTCTTTTCTTCTAAATCAAGAAAAAAGGAAAAGTGAAGACAAGACAAGACCAAGAAATGACTTTTGGCCCACTGCAGATCGCAGGGAGTCACTGACAATACCCAAGAGGTTGATCATAAAAGACTCATAGACTCGTCTAAAAATCCTAAAAAGAAAACGCAATAAATATTTTATAAAGAAAAGCTAAATTGAGGTCATACCCAAGCTACAAACTGCAATAACAGAGACCAAGACTAGATCAAGAAAACCCCTGAGAAGTATGTTTTACAACAGGGAAGAGGTTGACTGCCGCTTCTTGAAAAAGATTTTCTCAACACAGGCATACTACTAACACTTCAACAGCCTGTGTATGTATGCAGACTGTCCAAAGGTAGGGCACATATGTACACGTGTAGACCCACTACAGGCCGCGTACACCTTTGTAACTTCCCCCAAAAAAGAAACTAACAGTCAAGCTGACAAGGCAGGGAGTACTGGTATGGAAGACCATAATCCCTTAAAGACTAAAAAACTTACAGAAACTCAAAAAAGGCAATCAAACCGATTAAAGCACCCAAAAATATCCCCTAAAAACCTTAGAGGCTTCCCCAATATGGTCACCAATGTTTCTATAGTGGGAAAAACCCCTACGAAATACAGTAGGTTTCTAAAGTGCAGGCAGAGATTATAACCGTCTAAAGTCTCCTACTTTTAACAACTATCCCGATAGTACCCCACATTCATGCATAAAGTACAAAGTATATGGATCCGGTAGTATTACTTTAAACTCTGCGTCCGATGTCTATCCCTTTGCGTTCAGTTGTTCCTCGACTGCAAATCTCCTCCCAGGGATGACCTGCATTCACCAAAAGATGAACAAGAAACTATGAACATTCATTCTATATATGAATTAGTGGGTTAGATGTCATAACAAAATGTAAATCAACCATAAAGATTGAACACATTATATGGCGGGACGGAAAAAGTACTTCTTTATATTAATATCACAAAGTCACCTACAAAATGAGATCGGTGACTGCTCCTCAAACCCGATCCTGGGATCCTCTTCACCAAGCTCCAACTACTTCCATGTATCTTTATCCTCTTCCAATTCTCTCTAGGGGAATGGCACATGCTTGCAAATGGAGGAAAAAGAATAGAATAAGGAATTCTGGCTCAAAACTCACAATGTGGCTGCAAATTCTTGGGGCAAGGGGAGATTTATGAAATGGGCAGAGTTTCACTGCTTTCATGCTTCTCTTGGGAATGGGATCCCAACACCTTCTTTTATATGCCAAAAAGATAGTTATTCGGTTGGGTGGCGGGCTATGGGCGGTCAATTGGTTAGGAAACTACTCAAAAGCCCATATCCCCTTGCAACTTTTATTTTTTGCAACATTTTGTGGGTATACGCAGGTTGTAATGGTGCAGCTAGAGCACGTATGTGAGCTGTAGTGGTGCAACAAGCATGTGTACACAGGCAATAGTGGTGCAGGGCGCGTACATCTTCAAAAATAGTGTTTTTTAAGAAGATATTTCAGTGATGGCTTGGCGAAAATAGCAAGTAAGATGGCCCGATTCCAGGTATGCATGTATGATGAAATTTAGGGTTATAACACAACTCGAGAAGGGGAGTACCTCTTTGGTAACTCACCATAAGGTGCCTTTAGAGCACACCTTAGAATCTCATATGCACTCAAGCCACCAACATGAAAAAGGGGAGAATGATACTTAATGGATTTGTCACTCAATTTATTGAGGAGAGAAAACTGCATGTGGGGAATAAAGGCCAATTTAAAACATTGACAACACCCCCCTTCCCATATTGAATGAATAATTTTCTTGTATGACACAAATGGCATATCTACACCCCTTGTGTTATCGCTCGATTCCAAGCCAATCTTGGACACTTCCCTCCTAAGTTGTTGTCGTTGGATGAAATCTTCGTCAGAGTAGAAGATTGCCTTTGTACCCAATCCATCACCTTCATAATCCACCATGTAATCTTCCATTCAACAAGCCCCCCACATAATTTAAAAATCTTATTTAGACCTGCTCGTGTTAGGTGTTGTGGCCCATTTGTATACACCGAACATCACTTAGATAGTTTAACACTTGAACTCTGTACCACATCACCAATCCCTTCAAACCCATGCTAGAACTAGGGTATCATATACATTGGAACCAGAGATAAACTTGCCTAGGGTTTCTCAGTCACACACACACACCCACACACACAGGGCATTCTGAGAGAAGTGTTTTTCATCCATCATTTTTTTAGTGTAAAAAATATTACATACATTTTCTTCCCATTATAGTTTAGGTTTTATCTATTGCCCAATTTCACTATGAAGTTCACGCGAGCTTATTCTTATTTCAACAATGCTAATTTTCTTCTTTAATATACCCATAGTAAAATATATTTTTGATATTTTAAGTTGGGGTTAATGATATCTTGATAATACTTTAACATTCTTTTAATTTGTATTTTTCTATTGCACCATATTTTCTCTTTGAATCTAGTTGTGACAACTCTTTAATGGTATCAATATTTTGTAAAGTTGTCTCGCCCTCTATTCTCTAATGGTTTAATTGAGAATCAACATCTTTATGACACATCTATTAAGTATTAGGCAACGTTTACTGGAATTTGAAGCAATGATAAGAAGACTCGTATCCTTCATATCAATTATCTTATGCTTGTTATTAGGTATCTAATCATAGCATTTCTCTCAATGTGTAGAAGCCTAGTGTTTAAGAGGATGATAATGATGGCGTGAATAGATGAATGGAATAACACGTGTAAATCCATTTTAACACCACATATATAAAGAATAATAAGGGATTAGATACTTAAAAATGTAAAATTTTCCTCAAATTTTACACTCTAAAAGAAGTTTATACTTCAAATAATTTAGTCCCTCTTAACGCTCTATAAATTCAAAGTTAAAATAAATTTTATAAATCAAAATGATAAAATATCATTTTTTATTTTTTAACATTACATATACATAATCCTTGCATGGGGTGTTAGGGACATGTGTGATAAACGCTGACAACTAGAAAGAAGAGGGGGCATGTGTGGATGGGATAGAGCAATGAGAGGAGGATATGAGGCATCATAGCTCAATTCTACCGCACCATACCTCTCCATGGTAGGATGACTAAGCTATCAATGTAGCAAGTAGGTAATATTATCACATTAATTGTAATAATAATGGGTGCAACTGGGTTCAATGTCTATTTTATTACAAACTAGGACTATAGAATGAATCTCATGATTCATAATTTACACTATGGTTAACTCTAGTTGTTGTATTGGGTTTTGGAAATGGAAGACAATTCGAAAGGAACATCAAAGAGGGTGGATGTTATGATTGTTTCCATGGAACCTTGAAAGGGAATTCAATGAGTTTGGTCCCTTGAATGCAAGGAGATAGCACCGAAAACGGAAATGCCCTCTCAAGGTAGGAAGAAGGAACCACCTACAATTGCTTTAGCAGTAGGCTTCCTAAATAGATTTTTAGATAGAGTTAAAAAAAAATTGGAAGCCATGGAAAACAAGGTTAGAGTGAAGTGGGACAACACTAAAAGTGCAAGGATTGATGAGGAAATTGCACCTTGGATCCTTAATACTAGTTATTTGAGGATTAGAGAGACCAAGTACTCTAAAAGTGTCCTCTCAAGGTAGGAAGAAGGCACCACCTACAATTTCTTTAACAATAGCCTTCCTAAATATATTTTTAGATAGAGTTAAAAAGAAATTGGAAGCCATGGAAAACAAGGTTAGAGTGAAGCGGGACAACATTAAAAGTCAAGGATTGACGAGGAAATTGCACCTTGGATTCTTAATACTAGTTATTTGAGAATTAGAGAGACCAAGTACTCTAAAAAATTGAACTTATATTGGCATATAAAAGGAGCTCATAGCTTGTGCAATGAAGGGAATAGGAAATTAGGACAATGAGATTTCAAGTAGGTTGGATACTCACAAAACTAGGGAAGAGACAAAGCCAAGGGAAGTAGAACAAAGAGTAGGGATGAAAGTTGAAGAGGTCATTGTTAAACCAACAAATCCATAAGATGTAGCTCCGTCCTAGAAGCGAGATGTTGTTCCACCAATTCCAATATTTGTAGACTCAAGCTCTCACGAATGATCTCCAATTCTCTCAGGTCCTTTTGTTTGAGTTTATTTCATATTGTAGTCATTATTTTGAATAAGTTTTCTAGGGGTCTTTGTTTATGTTTGGGTATAGTCTTACAATTTCTAGTTTGTAGTCCAAAAACAATTCCCCATGGTAGGAGGAATATAATTCTAGGAAATTGCATATATTTTTTATAACTATAGTGCAGTCTCCTTTGGGCACTACTTACAATTTGACAGGCTTGTATTTTCTCTAGTATATATTTAATATATAAGTAGCTAAATTACAAAAGAAATATTGCATATGCATACACAGATACACATGATATTGACTACAACATGGATACACTTAAATTATTAATTCAAAAAATGGGACCAAGTTATTTTACATTAGAAAAAGACTAGTTGAATATCTCCCTGCAAACTATCATTATTTACACAGGGAAAATTTTAAAGACTTGATATATCTCCAACATTAATGATTTTGATACCACTTGAAGAGTGGTTGATCTGGACTCTAAGTTTTTCACACACATGCACACACACAATGTGGTACCTTAAACATTTCCCATTCGAAATATATAACACTTCACTTCTCTAAAATAAAATAAACATCACTTTACCTTTGTTAGGAAGCACTTTGAGATGTAACAAGGCTATGGAGTAACATAGTCCCTGCTAAATTAAGTTGAACATTTATTCCATAACTCCATAGTCCCTGCTAAATTAAGTTGAACATTTATTCCATAAAAAAGTGGCTTGATAGAGGGGTTGTAGATATAGTTGCTTGGAAAAAGGGTTGTAGATATACTTATTAAACAATCAGCCCTAAAGCAACAAGCAATTTATGCACTGGGATGTGTTTATGGGTCTTAAACCCCTTAACTCAACAGTAGGAACCAAACCCGCCATCGAGGCCCAATTAGACTCTGCAGCGTTTGTGATTGGAATGGTTCTCCAGATCTCGTGATCCAGCCAATTTAATCGATGGGCTTTCTGTTCTCTTGTGGAGGCATCTCCTTCAGTCAGGATTTTCTGTTTTGGTATTTTCTCTTTAGTTAGGATAAATGTGATAAAAAGGCGGTATAAACCAACTTGACCACACAGTGATAAGGAAGTCTAAAGACTAGGAAAGGTCGGGCTTAGGATAACCCTCACTCCAACATGCAGACAACGATCTCTTACCACAGGCCTAGTAATAATACTTTAACCGTGTGAGCACTCGATCACTAGCTGAGATTTTAACCTAAACTATCAAAGAAATAAAATGAGAGAAAATTTAACTACTGCAGAAGAGGTTGAGCTTGGGATAACCCGTTGCTCAAACATGCAAACGATAATGCTATACCACAGGCCTAGTAATAATACGTTAACCATGTGAGCATCCAATTACTATTTGAGAATACTAATTATTAGAAGAAAACATTTATATGATAAGATCAATAGCAAGCAAAATAATTCATCTACCATAATCCTTCATCATATATCCACACAACGATTCATCATTTCCATCATTAGAGAAAAGAACAACAAAGCAATTGCACTAGATAACTTGACAATATATTTGATATCTCTTGCTTGTTACATCTGCTCATGAACTAAATAGGAAATAGTTCTTCTCTAGGCTCAATTACACATGCATATGATGAAAACAACTACGTCTCTGGTCTAGAAGGACTCCTTCATTCATAGCAGCTCCAAAATAATTCTTAACAACTAGAAAGAAAAGAGTTCTTGCAACAAGCCATCAACCCTTATACCATCGGTCAATGTTCCTATTTATAATATAAAGTCTTAATAATAATTAACGGTAAAATACAATTTGAGCTAATAAAAAATCACCACGTGGCGTCATCATTTGACAGTCTTTCAATAGTCTACCCGAGTTGTTTCTAGAAAGGGTGGATTCTTTCATAATCAGACCATCTGATAAAGAGTTCTTCACAAGTATGGGCCCACAAGAATTTGTGTTGTTCCATTGGGGATGCATATATCCCTCTGATGTCCGTTGCATGCACTCGATATTTTATCAAGGTGGAATTCAGCTGTTGTAACATGATTTTAGCTCTAATCGGGTGTTCTGTGAATTGTTGTACCTATCCCGGCCTCGCATCGACTACCTTCGTGCACTCTTCGACCCATAAGGAGTCTTGTTCGATATACATCTTGAACATGTTTCTTATGTCGATAAACTCACTGGGGTTGCCGAACTGAGGGAGCTTGATATCTTTCATTACTTTATTAATTTTATCCCAGTGCTTCTGGCACTTGGCATATTGTTCTTGGATCTCTCGATATGGGTCTCATGAAATCTTAGTCCATTATTCAACAGATCTCTTTATGCGGTCGAGGCTATTTTTGCTTAACAATCGAATGCCATGTTCTTCCTTTTCTCGACCCTGTTGGACGGCCTCAATGTATTTGAGCCTTTCCACCACTTGCTATGCTCTTTCATGCCATCGTTCCATCTCCTTGCATGTTGCGAGAGCCATGAGAGTGTTCTCCTAGAATTCAATTATATTTTCAGTTAATAGGGTTCTTTTTTTCTTGTACTCATTGTAAACTCCTGAAAACTCACTCTTCAAATATGTCGCAGTCTGTGTGGTGCCTTTATAATACTCAACAATATGGCACAAGTGTTCTAGTTCCTTCAGAGTATCAACTAGTTCTCTTTCATCCCTCCTGGCCCTATCCTGGGAAGCATCAGAGAGGGATCTTCCCACGCCTATTAGTTCAGACGTGCAAGCATCTGCTGTGTTGATCAAGATTTCCTCTGTGGTAACCAAAATAGAATGGTCCACAATAATCTTCCTCTTATTAGCAATCCTTTGTACGATGGCCTTCCTCTTTTGATCATAGGATATTGCATAGATGTCTGCTACTTCATCTACCAGCTCTGGTATCTTTTGGTCACCCCATGTGAGTGTGTTTCCCAGGCTGTTGGTGGTATATATTTGTTCAAGATCAGACTCTTGAACCTCCTTGTTTTTCTCTAAAGGCCTGACCTCTTTCTGATGTTTATCGGGGACCTGAGTATCAAGTGGAATGGATGTGTCGGGAGCGAGCTCAATACTTGCCTGTATTCTAGCTGTGGCATCGCCGATGTCCTTCTGCAGGGATCTTTCTTTTGAGACTTCCAATTCTGACTTGTTCTTGGGACTACCTGCTCAGGTCTTTGGTGCATCAGGCATTTCTGTGTCTAAGACGCTTTTGACTCATTTTTCTTCTCGTGTGTCCTCTTGACTTTGAACATCGGGAACAAGAGGTGTTTTTTCCTCGACTCCCTTCTCTTCTTCTACATGCACAGAGGTTTTTTGAGATGCCTCCGGACTCTCATCATCACTATATATATCTATGAACTCGGATAGAGGGTTAGGCACATTGGTTTTGATCGACACCTGGCTCGACTTTGATTGAGTCATCATGCCTGCCAATGAATCGACTGGCGATAGTGTGGATTCAGGGTCATCTAACCCATTGATGTTACCAGGGTTTGTGAGCTCGGGGCCGCCTACCCCTGCCAGGCTCTCTTCTAGGTTACTGGTGGGAACGCTTGATAAGAGGGTTGGATCGTTTGACGCCAGATCCATTATTTGCTGAGCATGTTGGAGCAATAGTGTCCCTCTTTCCCTTGCACCTGGACTTCCGAGAAAATTCCAGTTCTGTAAAGGGGCTTCCTGGGGAGCTTCCATCGTTTCGGTCGATTCGAATGTTACCCTTTCTTCCCTAGTCCTGAGAATTTCTTCCGCTCTTTGCACTCTTTCATTCAAGGATGCCGCTTGCTCTTCCAAACTCATGGCCTTGAACTTGGTTATTTTGGGTTCGACCATTCTTGCCACTACCTCATCCCAATATTGAACGTTTTCAATGAATATTTCATCCTCAAACTGGTCATGGGCATAAGGCCAACAAGACGATACTTGTGATGCATGTTTTGAGACCAGACCCTTGGGATCGTGCTTGTGGAAACGTCTTGTCTGGAACTGAAATTCCAATTGACTTAATCCCTCTTGCTTGGCCTGCACAGTGTCTTTAACCAGGTAGAAGCCGATATGAAACCCATAGGGTATGAATGCCCACTTCTTATCCTTCACCAAAGTGGTGTTGTACCCCTGCAATATAGTTTGGTAACATATTTCCCCTAGTACTAGTCGGTCGGGGACATATATAGGTAGAAAATGTGGTGCTCCTATGGTGCCAAAAACCCTAATGTAGGTTTCGCGATCGTCCAGGTACCAGTGACCGACTTTCGATATCACTTTTTTGGCCGCATCAGACAGCTTGGGCACTCCTTCTTGAATAGTAAGAAATGAATAGGTGCGATAAATTGGTCGCAAATGAGAGTAGGATCTTTTATACCTGTTATCCCACAAGATGCTAAAATAGACATGGACTGGGAGCTCAGAAGTGTGCCAGCTCAGGTTCATTCTTGCGAAGAAATTTCTTGCACAGATGACGTCCAATAGATAAGACGCCATGTATAAGGTAGGAGTTTCTCCTTCCTTCGGTTGTTGAGCCTATAGAATGCAGGTGCTAAGTTGTTTGGAGATGATCGTACCATAGTTGAAGCTTGTTCCGAAGATGGCGACAGTATAAGCCAAAGGCATCCATGCCTCCGAAAACCTGGAGCAATGTTTTTCTCTATGCAACTGGCAAAGGAGAGCCATTAGATAGATATAAGGTTGTCTGAGGTTGGCCGTCGGGTACCAGCCAGAGTTTCGGTTGGTGAATTTTTTGTCTTCTCTCCACCAGGACGCCATGATTTTGCTGGTGTCATGCTTCCGATAAAACTTCACAACAAAATCCTTGTTCAAACGTTCATCTGGCTCCATGAGCTTGTAATACTTTTGGACTTCTACTGGGAGGAAAACCCTTGTGATTTGACCATTATCATCATTAATTACACACTTCTATGCATCGCTGTGATCAATGAGCCATTTCAAAAGTTCAATGCAATGGAATACCAGAGTCCTTCTCGCCACCATGTGTAGCTAAGCCTTGTGGATGTTGACGAAGACCTCATCATCCATCTTCCTTGTGTCAGGATCGGTATGCGGGACATACTCAGGGAATTCTTCATGCTTTATTTCCTTGAACAGGTCTTCCCATCATGGGAATGTTGTCTTGGTCCCAATGTTCGCCTCTATGTCCCCAAAGGTCAGGGGTTGAGCGAAGGCTTCTTTGGTGATTGTCTTGATGATTGGCGTTGGCTTGGAAGTGAATTCCAATTTCCTTGCAATGGCTGGGGAGGAGCCTTCTCCTGCTTCTGATTCTTGTATTTTTGGGACTCTAGGATATTTCCTGGTGGTAGGTTTCTTCGGAGGCATCGTTCCTACAACTGAAGATGCTCAATTAGGGCCAACACATAGAAAAATATTAGATCTTAATTTATATGTGAAATGAAATCAAAACCAGACTGGTACATACCTGTATGCTTGCTAAACTCTGTTGCTTAATACTCACTATACCTTGGAAGCCTTCTCTGGGCCATTCGTCTCACTCCTCTGGATATTATGGACCTCTTTGCACGCAAAATGCTCTGGCTCATAATAATTCGGGTAATATAACGAGAAAGAACTTATCAGTCACATCAAGTTGTTAATACAAGTAATGGGACAAAATTTAAACTACTTGCTGCTAATTCTCTGTAATCAATTTTATGTAGGTGGATGACAAAGGTGCGGAGGGAGATGCATTGTATCTACAGGTTAAAATGGTCATTGGGATTTGCGCATGAATTAGAGACTAATGCACGATCTTGGAATTAATCAATCAATTAAATGCATCGTACCTAGCGTATCTTAGAGCTAAAACTTCCCATCGTGTCATTTTCTGAAAGGGGAAGTCAGGGATCAGCGCAGAGCTATGAGATTCTTCGTTGATACTCATTACAAAAGAAAAACTACCGACGTCGATTGCTTTCATCGGATGGTTTTGACGTGACACGTGGTGGATAAAGACAGGTGATTGGACTCACGAGTGCCAATAGAGGTGGTAACCTTCTTTCAGTTGAGTGCTTCCTATCCCAGCCTAGGAATCACCGATGCCGATTAGATATCAGGGGTTAGTAACCGGGGATGAACTTATCGCATCCTTTCCCTTGGGCTAGCTTCTTGGAAATTCACCGATGCCGAAATGTTTTTACGGGATCGACCGTCAGCGATTCCTCCCTTTCCCCGCAAACAACTATTTCCTTTCGCGTTTTTCCGATGCTGAATGAAGTTGGTCATCGAAAACTTTCTTGTGCAATGCTTATCACGAAATAACAACTCCCCGTTTACCGATGCTGATGAAAACTGACGATCGATGTCCTTAGTTTTCTAGGACGATTTTCTTTCACCTCTGATTCTTCTGGGTGCTGAAATTTGGACGCGTCAGGTGAAACGACTTAGTGGTTGATTCTTTAGTCAAATGTTACTCCCTTTAAGTTTTGATGGTTTCGACATGTTCAGGGAAACTTTTAAAGAATCAAGGAGAAATTGTAGAAAACAAATATAAGCGAAAACAACATTGTTTCGAATTAAATAATAAGTGGTACCCAAAAAGTAGAGT
>JASDQU010309846.1:49263-63529 GCA_032191745.1 Picea mariana | reverse complement strand
ATATTTGTCACTTGAATTATACTGAATGATGGTTTCAAACCCTGGAGGAATTGTTTCTTACTCTTGTGCTGATGTTGACATTTCGCTTTGTAAAATCTTTGGCAGACATTGTCGTCTATTTCTTTGAAAAGATGCAAACCCCACCTGTGCATCAGGTGACAAGGTTTGCACTTTGCTCTGAACTTCCTCATAATATTTAGCATTTCTAAAAACATCATCATAAACTGAAACTTCATGTTCATATGCTTTCAAACAACATTGTGTGAAATGCCGATTGATTATTTGGTATGGGTTGTGTTTCCTATGCTCTATATTTACTAATTTCACTTCGTCCATCGATTCGGCTTCTGCCTTAGAATGGCCTATGTTTAATAAAACAAATTTTCCTAGAAAAACAGGAAAGGATGGACATGCTTTTTTTTGTTGAGCTTTTAATTCTAGCCCAATACCACCATTTACTAACTGATAAGCCACTTCTCTGCATATTAACCTGTCTGGTAAAATTTTTGGAAGTGCATGAGGCGGAATAGAATAGCCATAAACTCTCACATAGGAAAAATTTTCCTCGATGAACCAGTCAGCGACTGACTTGAGGTTTTCTATGATGGTATTTGAAATGTGAGGAGGTTCGCATCCAAAGAATATTCTTTGTAGAGGGATAATTACATAATGACAAACCTCATAAAAAGCATTTTTTGCATTTTCTTCTCAGAGAGATGAATGGTACTTATGAACAGGCTCTAGGCAAGAAACATTCCAAATCCAATTCATTAATGGGAAAGGAGTCATAAAACAAATGGAATCCATGATATAAGCTGACATATAAAAAGAGACCGGCTGTCCTTTTGACCTAGTTGCTTTGTAATTCATAACCTCTGATGTAAGGTTATCTGACAGAATTTTGTGCCAATTAAAACTGCGTCCCTCTGAAACTTCCTCTAAGAAAGGTGTCCAATCTGCATTAAAATGAAAAGGATCCTTTCTCCCAAAAAGTCTACATAACATCATTGCTACATACACCATATATTCATTTAAGGAAGCTGTGGCATAAATTCCATGTATATCAGCCCTAAACTTGTTTTCATCTCTGGCCCATCCTCTTATCATGTCAAGGTATGTTTGGCCACCATCAATGCACTCCTTTTTTTGAAATGCGGCTACAAATTCAGAATTATAAGTGTGTCTATAATTGGGCGAGAGCTTATACATTACTTGGATATGTTCAGGCCTGAATGAGCCAATAACAGCTCCTTGTTCATTCAGAATACTTATGGTCGGAACATCTACTTTATCCAGTGCCCAGGCGATCATATCGGTATATGAAACAAGTCTTAGCCGTGTAGCAATCTTATGAAGCTCAGTCTTGGCGATATCTCGGAGGTGATTATCCGAATCAGTGGCCGCATACTTCAGCTCATCTTCTAGTATTTCGAAAATTCCATTCCATGACTTGACAGAGTGTACCCCAAATGTTGTAGTGTCTGAAATAATATCCCCTTCTAGTTGCTCTTCATTTTTCTTCGAAGCCTTTTTGGGTGCCATAGCTCTGTGTTCACTTGAAAACCTATAACAGAGCGGATTTTAGCTTCAAAATTGATAATGTAGATGTTTCAAAATTTACTTCGAATATATCATTAAAGCATTGAGATCTGTACCTCTGTTATGAATTTAAGGCTCTTAATGCAAAAGATATTCCCGAAGATACACATTTAATGTTTGTACTTGAGATTTCCCAGTATTTTCGAATATAATAGAAACTTTCCAAATTGGAAAATTGCTGTATTAAAGATCATTTATCAAAAGTTTAGACCTTAAATCTTGTTTCTAAGAATGATTAATTTGTGTTAATCTTAAATTAAATTTGAAAACATTCTTATCGGAGTTTCAGAACTTTTGATGCTAAGGAAACAAGTCATTGAAGAACCCCGATTGCCGAAATCACGATGTATTATTTAAGTTAAAACATTTTTATTATCTTAATTAATCCAGATTAAACCTTTTCGGGATTTCATTAATCGGGAAATCGGGGATCCAATGACATGAAAACTGTTGCTCACAAAACCGTGAATCCCGAAATCCCGATATAATTGTTTACTTTTAATCATGCTTAATAGTAGTTAGGTTAATTCCAAACTTCACTTAAGGATTAACTGTATCGCGAAATCGGGAAATCGGAAAATACGATGACAAGTTTCTTTGTTCTCACAAAATCGCGAATCCCGATTTTGCGATGAGATTAACTTAAAGTTTAAACCCTTTTTAATTCCAATTTAAGTAAATTATGTTTTAATTAAGGATTAATGTATCGAAAAATCGGGAATCGGGATTTCGCTATTCAATTTGCGTTGAACATTTGTTCATTCAAAACTGCGAATCCTGATATCCCGATGTGAATTAAAATTCCTTAAGTTTTATAACATTATTGTTCATTTAAAAGATCATATGAAAAAGTGTTTGAAAGCTTATGTTCATTTAGATTTTTTCCATTTTTTGTCCAAAAATAAATAGTTAAAGGCATCATGAATTTATCAGTGAGGAAAACCTTGTTTTAGGAAATTTGGAAAATACAAAGACTTCAAAAATACAAATTTTTCATCCTCAAGATCAAAAATTCAAGGTCTGTTTCAACATAGGCTCCAACTGGGGACCTCGTTTCCCTGCGGGACGAGGAGAACATGCAGACTCAGTGCCTTCATTGGGTGATGGGGTCAAGAGTTTATCTCTGATAAACTGATCAAGGAGTAAGAAAAGAGAATACATACAGTATTTGAAAACCTTTTCAAAACTTATCACTTATTTGAACTTCAGTTATTGTCTTCTTCAAAATTCTCCTTCTCATTCCAAAATTGAGTAAGTATTGAGATGATTGGAACAATCTCTAGAAACTCAACAGATTATTGAACATTTCAGCTTGCATCAATCGAAATAAAATTCATCAATTTAAAACTGGGAAGCTCTATTTGACTTAAGACGAATATCCAGTTTTTGAAAAATTGGTAACTAGAATAGAGTTATAGATAAGTATGACAACCTTACAGATACCTCAGATATTGCTTCACTACCAGTAGGCCTGTTCAATACCCCAGTGAAGTTATCTGTCCCTTTTTACTGAATTTCCTTTCACCGCTTCAAATGCTAATTTTATGCTCAGACATTGCTTCACTGCCAGCAGGCCTGTTCAGTACCCCGGTGAAGTTATCTATTTTTTTTATTTTTTAGACGAGGGCAATCATTTAAATTAATTTCCTTTCATAGTCTGTAGGACTAGATGGGGGCAATCAATTATGAATTTCCTTTCACCATCTGTCTTATATTTAGCTCATGCTTACGAAGCGGGGGCAATCAGTGATATTTAATATATCAGGGTTGGTGATCTATGTAAAATTTATAATAATGGTTTGTCAACTTGTTTTGATTATTCTAGATCAATTTTTTTTTTAAACTTTCAAAACTTCCTTAGTCTGTAGAGAAAAAGGGAAAAATTTTCAAGGGATCTTCTTTTGAGCAAGCTTAAAAGTTCAGACAAACTGTTAAGAAACTTAAGATATTTAAAGTTAATCTCAAACATAACCATTTTTGGTCAAAGTGAAAAATCATGAAAATTGACCTAACTGAATTCAGTCATTTGATAATTTTCAAAGTCAATACAAAATCTCTTCAACTCTGATACAATTTTTTTTTTTTTTAAGAGATAATACTGAGGGTATTAAAGGGAACTTTTCAACAATGTAAAACCAGAATACCTCAGATATAATTTCAAAAATAACTCTATGGATTATATATATATATATATATATATATATATAATTTTTTTACAAACATTTTAACAAAGTAGTTTTTTAAAATTTTGAGAAAGAAACTGTATATACAAATTTATTTTATTTTATTTTTATTTTTATTTATTTATTTTTTTTATTTTTTTCCATGTAATGCTTTAAGAATCGTGCATTAACAGGGGCATTTAGGATCTTACCATCTAAATTTTCCAGTAGAAAAGAGTTTTTACCTTCAGAAGATGATATTTTAAAGGGTCCATACCAGATGTGATCAAATTTACCATTTTTACCCGAATATTCCTTTCGAGCATCCCACCTCAGAACTAGATCTCCTGGAAGAAAGTTTTTGTTCTTGGTATTTCAATCAAATAACAGCTTCATATTATCCTGGTACTTCTGTAGCTTTTCATCTATTACATCCTTGTGCTACTAGACTTTAATTAATTGGTTTATTCTTCTAGTGAGAGGATTTGGCTCTTCCTTCTCATCCTTCCACAACTTCATTATAGGAAGGGTTAAGTTTATGGGTAGTACTACATCTGTGCCATAAACCATTTGAAATGGTGAGGTACCAATAGATTTCTTCGTTCCTATTCGATTTGCCCATAAAGCATACTTTAAATGTAAGTGCCAAGATCTTTTATTTTCATTTAAGACTTTCTTAATTATGCTAATCAAACTCTTATTAGAAGATTCAGCCAGACCGTTTCCTTGTGGATAATATGCAGTGGAATGTCCTAGTACGATGTTATATTTTTAACAAAAATTGATCATTGCCATTGACTTGAAAGCCTGAGCATTATCTGTTACTATATTTCTAGGACATCCAAATCTTGCCAATATATTCTCTTCCAAAAATTCTATAACCACTGAATCAGTGGCTTTCCTGGTAGGGATCGCCTCCACCCACTTGGTGAAATAATTTGTGGCAGTGAGAATCCACCTATGTTGGGCGCTTGAATGTGGATTTATCTCACCTATGAAATCAAGCCCCCATTGCCGGAAACGACCTTCTGTTTTGACTGGTACTAACGACATAGCTGGTAACTTATGTTTTCTAGTGAAAAATTGACAAGGGTTACAAGACCTTACCTTAGCATTTACATCAGGGAACAGCTTGGGCCAATAATAACCAGCCCTTAAATTTTTATATGCTGTTGCTCTCCAAGCATGATGCCCTCCACAGACCCCTTCATGAAACTGACTGATAACTTCCTCTGTCTCTGATTCAACCAAGCAAACTAAGAGGAAACCAAGCGGGTCTTTCCAGTATAATTTTTTCTCAGAAATGCAATATTTAACTGCATGCAGTTTCAATGTTCTGGCTTTGGAAGATGAAAATTCATCTGGACATTTCAAAGTTAAAAGATATGTTACTATATCTTTATACCAATCAGATGAAATGAATTTGTCCTCAATCGTGTTTTCAATTATTTGATCATCGATTTCATTCATATCTATCCATCCTTCTTCCTCTTGAGTGTTGTTCATCCCAAGAGCCTGTAAATTAGATTCAGCTAGTAGTCTGGCTAAACCCTGTTCTTTTACTAATTTAGTTGGCTTAACCTCCAAGTCAAATTCCTGAATTTTTGCAATCCATCTACCCCTCTTACCGTCACTGTCTGCTTGTACTAAGATATCCTTTACAGCACTGGTAGGTACATATGCAATGATTTTGGAATGTAATACATACATTCTAAAAGCCTTCAATGCTTTAACGATTGCGTAAGCTTCCTTTTCCATTATATTGTATTTAAGCTCAGCGTCTTGGAGGCTTTTACTGAAAAAGGCGATGGGTTGCTCAAAACCCTCTTCATTCTTCTGGAGGAGAACAACGGCCAGTGTATGTTCTGAAGAAAATGAAAAAATGAAAAACTCCTTAAGATAATCTGGACTTTCTAGTACTGGAGCCTCACTTATAAATTTTTTAATGTGAGCAAAGGATGCCTTTGCTTCTGCTATCCACTTAACTTCACTATTCTTCCTGAGCATATCTGTAATCAATTTAACAATATCAGCAAAGTTAGGAACAAATCTTCTCAAAAAGTTTATTTTTCCTAAAAAAGATTGAATCTCTTTAACATTTCTAGGAATGGCTATTGTTTCTATGGCCTCTACTCTCTTAGGATCGATTCTGATACCATCTCGGGATACTATGTGACCTAACAACTTGCCCTCCTGCATGGAGAAATGAGATTTCTCTGGATTTAATGAAAGACCAAACTTACGACATTTTTTAGAAGTTTGTTTTAAATGAATTATATGATCTTCATCTGATTTCGAAAAAATAGTTAGGTCATTTAGGTATATAANCATTTTTGGTAAAGGATAGTTGTCTTTAAGAGAAGATTTATTTAAATTTCTAAAGTCAACGCATAATCTGATTTCCCCATTTTTCTTTCTTACTGGTACTAGATTAGCAACCCAGTCAGAGTATCTTAAAGGAACAATAATCTTAGTGTCTAAAAGTTTTTTCACTTATTTCTCAATGACAGGTAATAAGATCAGGTTAAACTGTCTGAGTTTTTGCTTGAAAGGTTTGACACCTGGTTTAAGTGGTATTTTGTGTTCTATCACCGAGGTGTCATATGTTTTCAAATCTTCGTATGACCATGAAAACACATGTTTATAATTTTTCAACAACTCTGTATATTTGTTTTTATTTTCTACTGACAAAAATTTAGATAACATAACCATTTTGGGATTATCTACAGTTCCTATGTTACAGTCTTCAACCTCTTCTGGTTGAGGTTGTAGAGTAGTTTTAGAAGGAATGTCATATTTATTAAAGAGTCTTTCCAAAGGTATCAGACCTTTGGGGATTTGATTATTTTTTAAAACAAGCATCTGGTGATTAGCTATTTTATCATGAAACTCTTTTGCATCTTCACCTTCCTGCATGATCCAAATAGGATCATTTTGATTCTCCTGATCATTATATGTTTCTGAAAACTCATCTAAAGAATCAAGAAACTTTCTAAGTTGCTCATCATATTCGAAAACTTGTCAATGTTGTACATTATCAGGTATGGAAGGACGATGTCTCATTTGAATATGTTATTTTAAATTGAAAGATGTGGGAGGTGCAAATGTTGATGCAGCTTTAGCTAGAGCATCAGCCTGTTGGTTTTCGGATCTAGGGACAAAGTGAAAATTCACAGAAGTGAAGAAATTATCAATTAAATCCCATACACAGTTTCTATAAGACCTTAATCTAGGATGTTTATCTTGATATTGCCAATTTACTTGTTTTATGATTAATTCAGCATCACCGAAGACTTCAATATTTTTAATTTTCATTTTTCTTGCAGCTTCTAAACCAAGTACTAAAGCCTCATATTCACATACATTATTTGTACAATATATATACCACTGGAGCCTATAAGAAAAAGGGATCACAAATTGATCATCAGGGGCAATAAGGATTACTCCAGCCCCAACTCCAAGATAGGAGGAAGCACCATCAAAAAACATTTTCCATGTACCAGTATTATATACATTTTCTTTTATTTCATTTTTTTCAATTTCTTCTTCTGTATCTTTATCATCTACATCTATTTCGAAATCATCATCTAAAGATAATATAAAGTTCCCTAAATCTTGGTCTGCAATATACACAGGATGATTTTTAGGATTTTTTGGGTCACTCACAGTGAACGCCATCCGAGTTTCCCTGTATAGACGAGTGAGTTGTCCTCCGAAAACAGGGATCGTAGCGTATGTCATATCTAACTGGATGGATCCTCCAAGCTTAGAACCCCATGATCTAGATAGTAGTATTCCATATTTTGGGGGAATATCTGCAACTACCACATCCATAAGGATGCTTTTAGAGGGTATCTGGGCCAAGTTAACCACTAGGTCTTTAATCATCCCTATGCATTTAACTCTCCTAGAATCAAAAGAATACAAATCACCATAGGGTCTAGTGACTTCAAGACCAAGTTTATCCATTATTGCTTTAGGCATGACATTATGTGAAGCTCTAGAATCCAACATACAGTTGTGTAAAAGGTGATAAAAAATAGTAAGTGTGATATAAAAAGGAGCCACTGTATCTTTTGCCCCTTCTACGTGCGGACCGAAAACTATGATAGGTTTATCATCTTCTAAGTTAATTGTGTCGGCCTAACTTTCCTTTTCAGAAAATTGATCATTTTAGCTATTTGTTTTCGGTATACTGGATTTTTAGCTAATTCGACAAGGGGGATAGGAATTTTGATCTTGCTTATTTCATTTTCCAAGTTAAAATTGCCTATGGCCTTGTCATTTTCAATTTGTGGGGCTTCCATAACCTTTTTCTCAGTTTTACATTGTGATGTAACCTTATTTTCTTTTATCGGAGTTTGTGTATTTACAGGTGTAGTTCCTACTGGCTCTAACTGTACAGGGTTATCTGTTGTATTTCCTTTTGCAGACTGTTTATCTGCAACTTTTGGGTTTTCCTCATTAGTATCATTTCTAAGAAAAACCTTTTTCGTTTGAAAATTAGGAAGATTTTTATTTCTCGGTCTCAGATTATATCTTCCCTGCAAATCAGTAATAATATCATCTGCACCACTTTGATATGTATGATCATCAGTGGCATTATTGCTAACTTTATCTTCTGATTTACTTTCCTTAATCAAAGATGCTTCATAATCCTATATAGATAAATAAGGAAACCTATTATCATCACCAAGATTACTAATATCTTCGTCTAATCCTTCAAACTCACCAAAATCTTCTTCTCCAATATAATCTTCACTCTTAAAGGGTGCTTGAATTTTTTGATCTTCATTTTTTATCGTTTTATGTGGTCCTTGTGGTTCAGGATTTTTTCGGAAATCTTTTCTGGGAAAATGATCCCTTCTAGGTTTTTCTAACTCCATTTTCGAAATTTTGTTTGAGAGTTGTTGGATGACCCTAGCCATCTCATCTATTCTATATCCAGTAGATTTTCCTAACCTTGAAGGTCCACCTTGTTTTTTAAATTTTTTATTTTCTTTATTTACATTTTCTGTCTTAGCTTTAAGCTTTCCTGATGCCATCATATTAGATTCAATTTCAACTGCATCATCTTGCATTTTAGGGAGATCTAATGATCTTCTCTCCCTCAATAGCAAAGCAAAATCAGGATCAAAAGCACCAGCATAAGTTACTTTGGCTGAAGGTTGTGAAGGTTTAACTTCGGCTGGAATTTTATTGTATAATTTATTAAATCTTTGTGTGAATTCCATCACTGACTCATAATTTTTCTTTTTTAGGGCTCCGAATTCTGTTAGGTAGTACAGGTGATCTTTCCTCTCACCCCATTGTCTGATAAATGCACTCTCCAGCTCTTCATAAGATCTTAATGACCCAGCTGGTAAGGATCGAAACCAAGTTCTTACCTGTCCCTCAAAAACTTGAACAAGTAATCTAGAATAAACATCTTCATGTTCTATTCCAAGTATATCTGCAAATTGATCGAAAAAATTGATATGTTCTTGTGCAGTCAGATCACCCTCCCCTGTAAATTTAGGGAGGCTCTTCATATAGTTTTCAGGGAGATCATGAAGAGGGGCAGGAAGGACTAGGGGAGCATACCTAGCAGCCACTTTGGCAAAAATCACAGGAATTGGTACTTGAACACCTCCAGGAGCACCCCCTCTACCTCCAGCACCTCCTCCACCTCCTTGTCCTGCCATGGTTAGGGTTGGAACTGAAGTTGGGACAGTGTGTGGAGAAGATTCTTGGAAGACAGGAGACGAAACTTCGGGAAAAGAAAAAGTGTCAAAAGAGGGTGGAAGCGAAAGTGATCGTTCAAAATTTTTCGATGAATTTGATTGTGTAAAATTAGGTCGATCTGTAGTATAAGTTGAAAAAAGGGTTTGTTTAATTGAGTTTAAGATTTTTTCCGGATTAGAGAATGGCGAGGTCTCTTTGCTATCTAGGTTTTTTATGGTGTTCTTACAGCTACTATCCAGTTTATTTAATGTGGAGTTGCCAAGTGAAAGATAATTTTAGCCTTAGAAAGTTTTATGTTCTTGTTCACTATCAACAACAGAAAGTGTCAATGTCGTTCTTCCCAGGGAAATAATTTGTTTCTTCGGTCCCCAGCAACGACGCCAAAAAGATGTTGATCCTGAGTTTATGTTTTAAGGCTATAAAACATACCGTCAAGGCATCCAAAATAGATTTTCATGATAAGGCTTTAAAATAAAGAAACAAAGAAAAACTAGATCAGATTTAGTTTCTCAACTGTCTTTGTCTTGCTTCCCGTTGCTCTTGGATACTTATATCACGTTCAATAGAAGCCCACGATCTTTCTAACTCAGCCCTATTGGTTGCTGTTTGCCGAATAGTATTAAATAAGTTTAGGGAAATGCTGGTTTGATCTTGAAGACCAGGTTCTACGTTTGGTTGTCTACCACTAGGGACTGTCATGGGTGATAGGGTTTTAAAAGTTTTTGTAAAAGGGTTTTTATCGATTGGTTACTTCAGATTTTCAGAGAGATATTAATGAAACAACTTTAAAATCTAAAACAGTAATGTAAAAACGCAATCAAGGCCGTTTACTGGTTTTGTAACAATTTTGAAATTGTAAACAATGGAACACAATATAAAGAAATATAAGGCTTTTATCTAGAAAGAATCTTATACTTCAATGAACAATGATGAAAGAGAAACAATATTTCTAACATATAGATATTAAGGAACATAAGGTTTACAGGTCTTAAAATCACTAAAGTAATTTCAGAGGAAAGACTGTAAAACATTCAACATCCAAACCAATCTGAAACAATAAACAACAATGTATATAACTTCATATTAATTCACTTGTTAGAAACACACATTAAGAAGAAGATTTAACAAAGCATGATAAACAGGGGAATAAACATAGTCACAAAATTGCAGGATCCATAATCTTGTTTGCGGTTTATATTCCGATGAACTTCAAAGCTGATATTACAAAAATTGACCTTCTCCAAAATTTCTGAAGCTTTGTTTCAGCCTCTTCAAACTCTATTTATACATTTCTATCAAAGTGTTTCGTTGGTATCTAACCAACTTCCTAATATTACAGTTACATAAACTAATCTCAACCATTTACTATTTCCTTCGAAATTCTAAAAATAAAAATATTTACAAAGTTTTAAGTTTGAGTTGAAGAACTTTCTTTATCTGCTTCAATGTATTGAACATATTTCCCTAAAAAATTTACCAAGACCTTAGGAGCCTCCGGTACTTCATTTGCTTCAAAAGAGAAAAAACTTATTTGTAGGCCTGGCAACTGGCTTTCTATTATTTTCTTTGTGAATTTAACTTTTTCCAATTTTGAAGTTGAAGCTATCATCCACTTATCAATTTCTGCAATGTTGATCACTTTAATATTTGAGATTTCCTCTTTATTTTCTTCAAGTTCTTCTTTTGTTTTCAGTTGATACCTAGTAATGTTGATTTCTCCTAACAACTCGGAAAAGCCATATGTCCCGATATGTACTGAATCTTTTTCAATAAAATCGAATATCTTTTGACAATCTTCATTGACCCCTTTTGTAATTCTTTTATATCCTCCCAATTTTGTTTCCCAAACTTTTATCATTATATCTCCTTTCAACTGCTCTGAAATGGATAATTTCTATGATTTTCCAGTTTCTTCTTTTTGTAAAGAAGTTATTAACTTTTGAAAAGAATTCCTTGTTGCTTTAGCTTCTCTTTCTTTTTGCACTACCTTTTCCATAGACCTCTTAGATTCTTGAAAATAATTCTGGATGGTTTCCATATTACAGAATATCTTCTGTTGTTCTTCCTCAATATTTGCATATATCTCTGATACTTTAGTCTTGAAATGTTCCATTTCAATCACTTGATTAGTAATTGAAATGATTCTATCTTATAGAGATTTATTTTCATTGCCCAGCTTTTGCACTTGTTCTTGAGTAACCTGTATCATGTTTTTTTCCTCATCCAAATTTTCATTTAGCTTTTGGATTTCTTGGATGTCTTTGAGTCTAGCTTGTTCTAGACCTTTTTGTATTCCCCGGCCAATAATTTTTTCATTTTCCTTTAACCTGTCCTGCAGCTGTATTATTTCCCGATCCTTTTGCTCTAGCATAGTGGTTAGATTTCCTACAGAATACATGTTGGCTGATGCTATAGCACCCATGGTTCCTGCTAGCTCTGTAGCAAATTCTCCTTCATTTAGCTTCTTTCCATCAATGATAATCTTATGTTTTTTTATTGTTCTTTCTCCTACAGGATGTAATTCTTGTTTCAAGACAACTCTTCGTTTTTTACTGAAAAAATAATCAGATGAAGGGATTTCATCTCTGGTGATTGGCTCTAAATCACTTACATATAGAAATCCTTCATGAGGGGTTCTGAAAGTAGACTGAAGTGGATTCAATGCTGTAATAGGACTGCCAAGTTCCTGTGAAGTTGTTCCCCCAACATTTTCTGGAATATCATCGATGACTATTGGGCTTGTTTCTATTCCTTTTCCATTTTCTGTCTGTGTTTCTTTGGTCTGAGAACCCTCTGTATTCTGAGGAGGTATTTTAGAATCTTTCAATTTATCTTTGTCACTTGAATTATAATGAATGATGGTTTCAAACCCCGAAGGAATTATTTCTTGCTCTTGCGCTGATGTTGACATTTCGCCTTGTAAAATCTTTGGCAGACATTGTCGTCTATTTCTTTGAAAATATGCAAACCCCACCTGTGCATCAGGTGACAAGGTTTGCACTCTGCTCTGAACTTCCTCATAAGATTTAGCATTTCTAAAAACATCATCATAAACTGAAACTTCATGTTCATATGCTTTCAAACCACATTGTGTGAAATGCCGATTGATTATTTGGTATGGGTCGTGTTTCATGTGCTCTATATTTACTAATTTCACTTCGTCCATTGATTCAGCTTCTGCTTTAGAATGGCCTATGTTTAATAAAACAAATTTTCCTAGATAAACAGGAAAGGATGGCCATGCTTTTTTCTATTGAGCTTTTAATTCTAGCCCAATACCACCATTTACTAATTGATAAGCCACTTCTCTGCATATTAACCTGTCTGGTAAAATTTTTGGAAGTGCATGAGGCGGAATAGAACAACCATAAACTCTCACATAGGAAAATTTTTCCTCGATGAACCAATCAGCGACTGACTTGAGGTTTTCTATGATGGTATTTGAAATGTGAGGAGGTTCGCATCCAACGAATATTCTGTGTAGAGGGATAATTACATAATGACAAACCTCATAAAAAGCATTTTTTTCATTTTCTTCCCAGAGAGCTGAATGGTACTTATGAACAGGCTCTAGGAAAGAAACATTCCAACTCCAATTCATTAATGGGAAAGGAGTCATAAAACAAATGGCATCCATGATATAAGCTGACATATAAAAAGAGACTGGCTATCCTTTTGACCTAGCTACTTTGTAATTCATAACCTCTGATGTAAGGTTATCTGACAGAATTTTGTGCCAATTAAAACTGCGTCCCTATGAAACTTCCTCTAAGAAAGGTGTCCAGTCTGCATTAAAATGAAAAGGATCCTTTCTCCCAAAAAGTCTACATAACATCATTGCTACATACACCATATATTCATTTAAGGAAGTTGTGGCATAAATTCCATGTATATCAGCCCTAAACTTGTTTTCATCTCTAGCCCATCCTCTTATCATGTCAGGGTATGTTTGGCCACCTTCAATGCACTCCTTTTTTTGAAATGCAGCTACAAATTCAGAATTATAAGTGTGTCTATAATTGGGCGAAAGATTATACATTACTTGAATATGTTCAGGGCTGAATGAGCCAATAACAGCTCCTTGTTTGTTCAGAATACTTCTGGTCGAAACATCTACTTTATCCAGTGCCCAGGCGATCATATCAGTATATGAAACAAGTCTTGGCCATGCAACAACCTTATGAAGCTCAGTCTCGGCGATATCTCAGAGGTGATTATCCGAATCAGTGGCCGCATACTTCAGCTCATCTTATAGTATTTCAGAAATTCCATTCCATGACTTGACAGAGTGTACCCTAGATGCTGTAGTGTCTGAAATAATATCCCCTTCTAGTTGTTCTTCATTTTTCTTCGAAGCCTTTTTGGGTGCCATAGCTCTGTGTTCACTTGAAAACCTGTAACAGAGCGGATTTTAGCTTCAAAATTGATAATGTAGACGTTTCAAAATTTACTTCGAATATATCATTAAAGCATTCAGATTTGTACCTCTGTTATGAATTTAAGGCTCTTAATGCAAAAGATATTTCCGAAGATATACATTTAATGTTTGTACTTGAGCTTTCCCAGTATTTTTGAATATAATAGAAACTTTCCAAATTGGAAAATTGTTGTATTAAAGATCATTTATCAAAATTTTAGACCTTAAACCTTGTTTCTAAGAATGATTAATTTGTGTTAATCTTAAATTAAATTTGAAAACATTCTTATCGGAGTTTCAGAACTTTTGATGCTAAGGAAACAAGTCATCGAAGAGCCCCGATTGCCGAAATCGCAATTTATTA
>JASDQU010309846.1:35244-48030 GCA_032191745.1 Picea mariana | reverse complement strand
GAGAAAAAACTTCTTTGTAGGCCTGGCAACTGACTTGCAATTGTTTTCTCTGTGAATTTAACCTTTTCCAACTTCGCAGTTGAAGCTATCATCCACTTATTTATTTCTGCAATGTTGACCATTTTAATATTCGAGATTTGTGCTTTCTTTTCTTCAAGTTCTTCTTTTGATTTCAACTGGTACCTGGTAACGTTGAATTCACCTAATAACTCAGAAAGGCCATCTATCCCGATATTTACTGAATCTTTTTCAATAAGATTGAAGATCTTTTGACAATCTTCATTGATTCCTTTTGTAATTCTTTTATATTCTGCCAATTTTGTTTCCAAAACTTTTATCATTATATCACCTTTTAACTGCTCCGAAATAGATAATTTATGTGTATTTCCAGTTTCTTCTTTTTGTAAAGAAATTATTACCTTTTGAAAAGAATTCCTTGCTGCTTTAGATTCTCTTTCTTTCTGAATTACTTTTTCCATAGACCTATTAGATTCTTGAAAATAATTCTGGATGATTTCCAAATTACAGAATATCTTCTGTTGTTCTTCTTCAATATTTGCATATATCTCTGATGCTTTAGTCTTGAAATGTTCCATTTCAATCACTTGATTACTAATTGAAATGATTTTATCTTGCAGAGATTTATTTTCATCACCTAGCTTTTGCACTTGTTCCTGAGTAACCTGTATCATATGTTTTGACTCATCCAAATTTTCATTCAACTTTTGGATTTCTTGGATGTCTTTGAGTCTAGCTTGTTCTAGACCTTTTTGTATTCCCCAACCAATAATTTTTTCATTTTCCTTTAATCTTTCCTGCAGCTGCATTATTTCCCGATCTTTTTGCTCCAGCATAGTGATTAGATTTCCTACAGAATACATGTTGGTTGATGCTATAGCACCCATGGTTCCTTCTAGATCTGTAGCAAATTCTCCTTCGTTTAGCTTCTTTCCATCAATGATAATTTTATGTTTTTTGATCGTTCTTTCTCCTACAGGATGTAATTCCTGTTTCAAGACAGCTCTTCATTTTTTACTGAAAAAATAATCAGATGAAGGGATTTCATCTCTGGTGATTGGCTCTAAGTCACGTACATATAGAACTCCTTCATGAGGGGTTTCGAAAGTAGACTGCAGTGGAGTCAATGCTACAATAGGACTGTCAAGTTCCTGTGAAGTTGTTCCCCCAACATTTTCTGGAATATCATCGAGGTCTATTGGGCTTGTTTTTATTCCTTTTCCATTTTCTGTCTGTGTTTCTTTGGTCTGAGAACCCTCTGTATTCTGAGGAGGTATTTCAAAATCTTTTAATTTATCTTTGTCACTTGACTTATACTGAATAATGGTTTCAAACCCCGGAGGAATTGTTTCTTGCTCTTGCGATGAAGTTGACATTTCTCCTTGTAAAATCTTTGGTAGACATTGTCGTCTATTTCTTTGAAAAGATGCAAACCCCACTTGTGCATCAGGTGACAAGGTTTGCACTCTGCTCTGAACTTCCTCATAAGATTTAACATTTCTAAAAACATCATCATAAACTGAAACTTCATGTTCATATGCTTTCAAACCACATTGTGTGAAATGCCGACTGATTATTTGGTATGGGTCATGTTTCCTGTGCTCTATATCTGCTAATTTCACTTCATCCATTGACTCGGCTTCTGCCTTAGAATGGCCTATGTTTAATAAAACAAATTTTCCTAGATAAACAGAAAAAGATGGCCATGCCTTTTTTTGCTGAGCTTTTAATTCTAGCCCAATACCACCATTTACTAACTGATAATCCACTTCTCTGCATATTAACCTGTCTAGTAAAATTTTTGGGAGTGCATGAGGTGGAATAGAACAGCCATAAACCCTCACATAGGAAAAATTTTCCTCAATGAACTAGTCAGCAACTGACTTGAGGTTTTCTATGATGGTATTAGAAATGCGAGGAGGTTTGCATTCAAAGAATATTTTGTGCAGAGGGATAATCACATAATGACAAACCTCATAAAAAGAATATTTTTCATTTTCTTCCCTGAGAGCTGAATGGTACTTATGAACAGGCTCTGGGCAAGAAATATTCCAACTCCAATTCATTAATGGGAAAGGAGTCATAAAACAAATGGCATCCATGATATAAGCTGACATATAAAAAGAGACTGGCTGTCCTTTTGGCCTAGCTGCTTTGTAATTCATAACCTCTGATGTAAGGTTATCTGACACAATTTTGTGCCAATTAAAACTGCATCCTTCTGAAACTTCCTCTAAGAAAGGTGTCCATTCTGCATTAAAGTGAAAAGGATCCTTTCTCCCAAAAAGTCTACATAACATCATTGCTACATACACCATATATTCATTTAAGGAAGTTGTGGCATAAATTGCATGTACATCAGCCCTAAAATTGTTTTCATCTTTGGCCCATCCTCTTATCATGTCAGGGTATGTTTGGCCACCTTCAATGCACTCTTTTCTTTGAAATGCAGCTACAAACTCAGAATTAAAAGTGTGTCTATAATTGGGCGAGAGCTTATACATTACTTGGATATGTTCAGGCCTGAATGAGCCGATAACAACTCCTTGCTCGTTCAGAATACTTCTGGTTGGAACATCTATTTTATCCAGTGCCCAGGCGACCATATCGGTATATTAAACAAGTCTCAGACGTGCAACAACCTTATGAAGCTCAGTCTCGGAGATATCTCGGAGGTGATTATCTGAATCAATGGCCGCATACTTCAGCTCATCTTCTAGTATTTCAGAAATTCCATTCCATGACTTGACAGAGTGTACCCCAGATGCAGTAGTGTCTAAAATAATATCACCTTCTGGTTGCTCTTCTTTTTTCTTCGAATCCTTTTTGGGTGCCATAGCTCTGTGTTCACTTGAAAACCTGTAACAGAGAGGAATTTAGCTTCAAAAATGATAATGTAGATGTTTCAAAATTTACTTCGAATATATCATAAAAGCATTGAGATTTGTACCTCTGTTATGAATTTAAGACTCTTAATGCAAAAGATATTCCCGAATATATGCATTTAATGTTTGTACTTAAGCTTTCTCTGTGTATTCAAATATAATAGAAACTTACCAAATTGGACAATGCCGCATTAAAGATCATTTATCAAAAGTTTAGACCTTAAACCTTGTTTCTAAGAATGATTAATTTGTGTTAATCTTGAATTAAATTTGAAAACATTCTTATCGGAGTTTTGGAACTTTTGATGCCAAGGAAATAAGTCATCGAAGAACCCCGATTGCCGAAATCACGATGTATTATTTAAGTTAAAACATTTTTATTATCTTAATTAATCCAGATTAAACCTTTTCGGGATTTCATTAATCGCGAAATCGGGAAATCCAATGACATGAAAAATGCTGCTCACAAAACCGCGAATACCGATATCTCGATACAATTATTTACTCTTAATCATGCTTAACAGTAATTAGATTAATTCCAAATTTCACTTAAGGATTAAATGTATCGTGAAATCGAGAAATCAGAAAACATGATGACAAGTTTCTTTGTTCTCACAAAATCGCGAATCCCGATTTTGCGATGAGATTAACTTAATATTTAAACCCTTTTTAATTCTGATTTCAGTAAATTATGTTTCAATTAAGGATTAATGTATCGGGAAATCGGGAATTGGGATTTCTCTATTCAATTTGCATTAAACATTTGATCACACAAAATTCCGAATTCCAATTTTCTGATTTAAATCAAAATTCCTTTAGTTTTAAAATATTGCCCGTTTAAAAGGTTGTTTGAAAAAGTGTCAGAAACTTATTTTCATTTAGATTTTTTCCATTTTTTGTCCAAAAATAAATAATTAAAGCCATCGTGTATTTATCAGTGATGAAAACCTTGTTTTAGGAAATTTGGAAAATACAAAGACTTCAAAAATACAAATTTTTCATCCTCAAGATCAAAAATTCAAGGTCTGTTTCAACACTATCGACCCATCACCAACCTCTACAAGTCATGTTGGAGATGTGCAGCCAACCACTGCTAGTCATGTTGGGGGCATTGATTATGTTGAGAAACATAGTTGGATAGGACATAAGCCTAAGTTCCCTTGTAAGCTTTGCAAGGGATATCACCTTACTCATATGTGCCCTGGCATTCTAGAGGTACAAATATTGTGGTCCCTATCTACAAGCTCTTCTGATTCTGAGTCTTCTGAGTTTTCCTCACAGTATATTCATCCTTTGGTTGATGAAGTGGTCGTGCCAATGCAATCTTCGATTGATCCCACTCCTCGTTTGGGAGGTGATGTTCTTGTAGACCATGTTGTCTCGCAACCTATTCATCTAGTGGTTGAGAAAGTGGTCACACCGATGCAATATTCAGACAATCCCAATCTTCTCTTGGAGAGTGATGTGTCTACTGACTATGTTTTTAGCATTTCCCGTTAAGTACTTTAAGAGCAAGGGGGCATTCCACTCACTTTGAGAATACCCCCCCAAAGCCCTAGGATGGTTTCCTTTGATTGGAATGACCTTGTTGAACCTCATATTCTTTCTTCTACACCTTTTCAAATAAGGGTTGAAGTTAATTCAACAAAAAATTATCGATGTATTATGGATGAAGGAGCCTCTGCGAGTATTTTATCCTCCTCAGTTTGGCAAGTCTTGGGATCTCCCTAGCTTGTGTCTTCTTTGCAAGAGCTGTTGGATTTTGATAGATGTCCTAGGAAACATTTTGGTATTCTTCCTCAGTTTCCTATCTCATTAGGTGGGAATACTGTCCTTGTCAATTTTATAGTGGTGCAAGGCCCGTTAGATTTCAATATGCTTCTCGGGCGTGATTATGTATATGCTATGAATGTTGTAGTGTCTATGCTTTTCCAGGTGATGCATTTCCCTCATAATGGAAGAATTTTCACTATTAACAAGATCGCATCTGATAATCACCACCCTAATTTGGCGTTAGTTTAGGATGCCCCTTTATATGTTCCTAGTGTTCGTGTAGACTACCCTTCCACGGGTTAATTATGTGGCATTTTATCCTCGATGTTCAATTGCTTCTGATCAAGAACTTGTTCACTCATGTTTTCCTTCTCGAGACATGCTCTTGGAAATTGATCCATTGTTTTATCCAATGGGGGCATGGGATCCATTGCTTCCCCCTCTTGGTACAAGTGGTCTCATCGGGATTACTTGAGAAAATTATCCCCCTAGAGTCTCCCTTTTTAGATTCTCTAAACATGAAAGATTTTCGAGCGATCTTGTTTCCCTTCATGCTCACCAAGCTCAAATTTGAGGGCATGTTTGTCTGACAGTAGTTTACCCATTTTTCGGTTCAGATGATCAATTGTACGAATAAAGGTATACTCTAGGAACTTCGGTTTGCTAGAAGAGTATTCTCAGGTATAAGCTTAACCCTTTTTTGGGCTTGAGGGACTAAATTTACGAAAATGGAAGATTCTCCTTGGCTTTGGTTTATCACCTTTTCCGGGCCTTGGAGATCACTTACAAAAAAGGAACTCCCACAGAGTCCATAGTTAACCTCTTTTCAGACTCTCTAAAATTGAAAAAATCATTGAGTGACCTTGTCCCTTCACACTCGTTAAATTGGTATAGAAGAACATCTACTAGCATGATTTTACCCCTTTTTATGGCCTGTGGATTATAGAGGAAAATGGTATGCCTTGGGAGATTCGTCTTGCCGAGAGATTTCTCCTCAATAACTTTTATACTTTTTCGAGCTAAGGGGACTAAATCCAGAAAAAGGTTGTGAGTCCATAGTTAATCTCTTTTCAGACTCCTTAAAATTGAAAATATTTCCGAGTGATCTTGTCTTTGTCACACTCGTTAAAATGGTTTTCAATAGACATATTTTCGGTGCTAGTTTACCCATTTTTTGAACTGACTAGACTATTTCCGAAAAAGGTACCCCTTGTAGTCTTCTTTTACGTTTTTTCAGAATCTCTAAGATTGAAAAAACTACCGATCTTACCTTCTCCAGGATCATTAAAAATTACATTGAAGGGGGTTTTGTGTCTTCCTAATCGCCTTTGCATCTCTACATATTTTGGCCTAATGTCGGCTCCATGTTTCTCTCAACTGAACCTTTGAAGAATGCCTTGTATGCAAGCCTTGTATCACTTTGCCTTTGTGACCTGACACCTTGACCATGGAGGAATTTTCCCCGAGTGTCCTTTTCCTTCACATGTCTCCTTGATCTGAGAATTAGTGTGTTTCTTGCGCCTGGAACTAGTATGCTTGATTGAGACACTCGTTCCTCCTTTGTAACATAGCATTCTTTTTTTCTTTTTCAAGCTCTTTAAAAAATTGAAAAAGACAAAAATTAAAAAAACCCAAAAATTGGGGATGGAAAATATATATTCTTTTTGGTAGCACAATGTGTCACCCTTGGACAAAGCACATCCTTCCATTTTTTTGTCAAGAATAGGTATCTAATATGACCTTAGGAAGTTATTCTTGCTACATAGAGTTGTGTCCTCTTCCATTTGGTTACTCTTCCAAACACATGGAGAGTTTCTGTTGCCTCCTACATCGTGTACTTATGTCAATGTCATGAGTCTGATCATATTTTGTGCTTTTTTCCAAGGGAATTTTCACCCAACCTGAGTCGGCCTTTCTATAGTTTGTCTTTGACCTCATGACCCGGCCATCCCGAAAGTCCAATCAAGTCTTTGTTTAAAATCAATGAAGTTCTATGCCTGATCATTGAGATCCTCTTGTCTTTTCTAGATGAGCCGTCGAAGACCTCTGGGTAGTGAATTCATACACTCATATTGCACTCCTACCCGAGTTTTGAAGATCTTAAAGTTGTTTCTCCAGCTATGAAGACCACATCTCTAGCCATCATGCATTATTTGCTTCTTGAAGATGGATACTCTACTTGTATATCTTTGATTTTGAGATGTAGATCTGTTGCGTATTTCTCGAGGCTACACTTTATATAGTTATATGACATGGATATGCAATGTATTTGATTGGAAGCCATGATTTATTTCATCTCAATCATGGGTATGCCTACCTCGAAGAGAAAATTGTTATTTTGTAGATGGCACCTCCCGAACTCTGTTCCCAGGCTCACTCGTTTCGTACATTGGCGAAGATTTTGTAATGTATTTCAGCCATCAGATTCTCTTCTGACCTCACACATTAGGGGGCATATGTTATAACCCCAAATTTCTCTACACATGCATACCTGGCCTTTGGCCCTCTTACTTTCATTTTTTGCCAAGCCATCACTAAGTTGCTCTTCTAAAAAACCATTTTTTGAATATGTACGTGCCTTGCACCAATACTGTCTGCATACATACGCTTGTTGCACCACTATAGCCCACGTACGTACGCATGTTGTACAACTACAAACCACGTATAATTGCAAAATTTACAAGGAATTCGTTGAGATTACGGGCTATTGGGTAGTTTCCCAACTAATCCACCGCCTATAGCCCATCAACCAACCAAATAACCATCCTTTTGTCATATAAAAGGAGGTGTTGGGGTCTCATTTTACATCTAGACATAAGACAGTGAAACTCTTCCCATTTCACATCCCCTCCTTTCCCTAAGTAATTGTAGCCCTTTTGTGAGAATTGCCTCAACATTTCCCAATTAGCCCTTCTTCCTCCATCAGAACCCACTCACTTCCCAAGAAGAGATCAAAAGGTTGAGAGGATAAGCCATACAAAGGTACACTTGGATCTTGGTGAAGAGGACCCTAGACCAGGTTTGTGGAGTAGTACTCGTCTTTGGTTGTAAATGGATAATCATTGTAATGGTTTATGTTTTGACATTCTAATGCCTAACCCTAAATTGTATATGAATAACATTCTTGTAGCTTTTTGCTTGTCTATCTTTGAATGTAGGCCATATTTGGGAGGAGGCATGCGGTCAGAGGAGCTTTCAAGCGTGAGGGGATCATCACCGGATGTGGAGTAGAGGTATAGTTACCCGATCCCTCTCATCTTTTATTTTCTTGTATGAGTTTTGGTATGTTTGGGGTCGTTAGAGAAGTAGTTGACTTTTAGACGGTTAATTGATCTGCCTACATTCTGAACCTTGGTGTAGTCATAGGGGGGTTTTTCTTGCTAGTAGATGGTATTGTGGTCTCAACACAAAACAAGTCCATGGAACTGTTGTCAAATCAGTTGCAACAATTTTCGATACAACAGACTGTGGCCAACCAGACTTCGAGTTCGGTTGTTCCCCCTACCAAGACTTCGGTCGTACACAGTGTGCAGTCGACGAAACCTAAGAGAAACCAACAACCTGAGGGAAAGAAGAAACAATAGAACAAGAAGGGTAAAGGGGATAAAAAGGATACCAACAATGATGGTGGGAGAAAAATGGAGAAGAATAAGTTGAAGTATCCGTGTAATATTTGCACAGAAGACCACCTGACTCATATGTTGCCTTGGCTTGTAGAAGCCCATAATCTCTTGGTGCAACAACATCCTGTTGTGCTGATGAACCCTTTTCCACAAGGGAAAAACATGGGTCAGGCTTCAGCATCCTCTAGCGCGGCAGGGGCAATCAAGGACCCCCGCACCTACTAGTAACAACCTGACCACAAATATTTACATGATGAATGTCGAGGCTAATATAACAACCAGAGCACGAGATTACAAAATGACAGAATCTATTGAGAAGGGAAAAGAAGCAACGAACCCATTGACTCCTCTCCAGATTGAGAAGGCAGCAGGTGAAGCGATGAATCGCATCCCAAAAGGTTCATTTAAAAAGGCTTCTCATAATCCAAATGTGAGGGCCACCCAGAACTACTCCGTTGTGAAATATTTGGCACTGATCCCTTGCGCGATGTCCACTTTGGAAGTCCTCTAGAGTTTCCCTTTGTCGAGAAAAGCTCTGTTATCTATCTTGGGATCGACAGAGACTTGTAACCTGGGAGCGATCATTTTTTATCCAACTGACTTAAAACCTCATTTTCCCTACCACATTGCATTTTAGATAGTAGTGTCTTACACCACGAAATATTTTACTCAAAATATTTTTTGTACAGTGGTTGACAAGGGAACCTCAACTTGCGTGATGTCGTTGGCTTGTTGGAAGGCCATTGGCCAACCTGTTTTTCCTCCATTGCCTATGTTTCTTACGACGTTTGACGGTCAGTCGTTCAGACCACATGGAATCATTCCTTCTTTCCCCATGCAGTTGGGAGGAAAAAGCATGTGTGTCGAAGTTGAAGTGGTTGATGCACCTCTCGACTACAACCTGTTGTTAGGAAGGAGTTGGACTTATGTGATGCATGTAGTGGTTTCTATGGTTTTTCGAGTCTTGTGTTTTCCACATGAGGGCCAGATTTTGACCATTGACCAGTTGTCTTTATCCCATCCTGACCCTTCATCAGGGGCTTCCACAGTCCTGATGATTGATAATACGCAGCTACACATTGTCAACTTAGGTGTTGGTTTGTTTTCGTCGTTGATGGGAACTTTTTATTACTCGCCACCTTTTGGCAATGTCAAACTTATATCAGTTGTTCCCAAATAGCCTAGGGATGAAATTATACAAGTGTCATCATTTAGAATGATCTACTTTAATGATATGTGGTATCTACCTTCCCCATCATCTTCGATGGAAGGGACAGGGCATCTTGGCATGGCCATGCCCTTGTCCGAGACTGAGGTTGTGTACAACATGTTTCAGCAAACTTCAGTCAACCCTGATCTAACTCCCCCACAGGAGTTAGATCCAGTTCTTGAGCCTATTTGGGCTCAGGGTTCTCTTTCCACTCAAGATCCTTTAGACTTGGTCTTTCCCTCTGATGAGGCAATTCTTGAGGCATTGACTAGTCCCGATAGACCTTAGGATGATCTACATCATAAATCTTACTTCCTTCGCGAGATAAGGAGAATAGAGGTAGGAGAATTTGTTTTGACTATGAATGGAGATAGTTCTTGTCCTATCAATCCTTTGGCTACGAGTGAAGTTTATGCCTAGGGCAATATGGAAAGTATCTCTACAAAGATACCAATAGATATCTCCAAAACCCCTGGCGTTGTGGAGAATGTTTTGTTCAGAGTGAAATACTCCCTCGAAGAGATTCAAACTTATATTGAGTTATTCAAGGAATTCCACGACGTTTTTTTCCAGTATTACGAGGAAATGCCAGGAATTGACCCACGAATTGTCGAGCATGAAATCACGACTTATCCTGATGCCAAGTTGGTCTGACAGAATCTTTGTCCGGTGAATCCTTGAAAAGAGGTAGCAATTAAGGCAGAAGTAGAAAAAATGCTCAAAGACAGTTTTATCTACCCTGTATAGTTGATGGAATGGGTGTCAAACCCGGTTCCAGTTAACAAGAAACAAGGTACGATTCGCATGTGCGTGGAATTCTGTCATTTGAACAAAGCCTATCCAAAAGACAAATTTCTCACCCCATTCATTGATCAGATTGTCGATGAATGTGCAGGCCGCGAGGTATTTTCATTGATGGATGGTTTCTCGGGATACAATCAGATTCAAATCAAACCCAAGGACCAACATAAAATGAATTTTATTTTTACTTGGGCATGTTCACATATCATAATATGCCTTTTGGCCTGAAGAATTTTGGAGCAACCTTTCAACGGTCCATGTCGTTTTATTTTCACGACCTTAGACATATAGTCGATGCGTATCTTGATGATCTAGCATCATGCTCTCACAAGAGATATGATCATCCCACTCATATTTGACTAATCTTTGAACTATGTTGCTACTATCAGATTTGCTTTAATCCTAACATGTGCAGTTTCTGCGTGACGTTAGGTCATCTCTTATGTTTAATTGTATCAAAAGGATCATGGCCGATCCTCTCAAGGTTGAGGTGATAATTCAATTTTCTCCCTTGTGCACAATACCCCAGCTTCAGATCTTACATAGGAAAGCGAATTTTATTCAGCGTTTTGTCATGAATTACATCGAGATCACTAAAGGGTTTATGCGTCTCTTGAAAAAGGGAGTCTCATTCTATTGCGATGAAGCTACTCAGTGCTCCTTCAAAGAATTGAAACACACCCTGACATTTTCCCCTCTTCTTTGGCCTCCCGATTATAACAGATATTTCTTGTTGTATTTGTCTACGGAAGAAACGACAACCGGCATGGTCTTGCTTCAAGAGGATGATCTGCTCAAAGAGCATGTTATATATTACCTTAGCCGAGGCCTTTTGGGCTGGAACTCAACTATTCTCACATTGAGAAGCTTGATTTGGTGGTAGTCCATGATATCCAATGGTTCTGTCACTATATTTTTCTTCGCAAGACGACTGTCATTTCCATTGTGAACCCTTTCCAATATTTGTTAACACGATGAGTCATTGGCAGAAAAATTAGTAGATGGATAGTCATCTTACAATATTTTGACTTGGATTTTGTTTCCACGAAATCCAAAAAGTCATTGGTCTTTTCCGAAATCATTTTGGAACTTTCGGTCGAGTCTAGTGATATCACGCCCGAAGAATCACCTATCAGAGGAGATATTTTTATAATAGCATCTTCAGACCCCTAGTATGGAGATATACTAGTTTATCTCTATACTTTGAAGTGCCCCACTTCTGCTTCAAGAATGAAACTATCTTATACTTGATGACACTTTGTATCGTCAAGATGTGGATTTCATTATTCGTTGATGTCTTATCCATGAAGAAGCAAAGATCGTTTTGAACGATTGTCACACTATAGCATGTGGAGGTAATTTTTTTGGGTTGGTAACAACCCAAAAGATTCTACATGTCAGTTAGTTTTGGCCCTCGTTAATCAAGGATTGTGTTGAGGTGGTAAAAAAGTGCCACCCATGTCAGATCTTCTATCGAAATATGCAAGTACATCCTTCTCCCATGTTTCCTATCATTGTTGTTGGTCCTTTCACCAAGTGGGGGATTGATTTCACTACATGTCACCCGGCCTCAGCCAGGGGGCATCATTACATCATCGTAGCAGTAGACTACTTCACAATCTGGGTCGAAGCTTTGCCAATGTTTAACAATGATGGTGAAACAATTACTATTTTCATTTTTAATCAGATAGTAGAAAGGTTCGACATCTCGAAGGAGATTGTCATTGACCATGGCAGTCACTTCAAAAACAAAATGATGATTGAGTTAATTTCAAATCTCAGGTTCAGGAAAGAAAATTCATCACCTTATTACCTGCAAGTGAATGTTTAGGTTGAAGCTGTGAATAAGTCTCTCAAGACTATTCTTCAATGGATGATCAATTCTGCCAAGTAAAATTGGCATTTGATGTTGTACTCAGCATTGTGGGTCCACTGAACATCTATGAAGACTGCCATCAGTTTCTCACCTTTTCAAATCGTAAATGGGATGGAAGCCATATTACCTATTGAGTTTCAGATTCCTTCTTTAAAGTTGGCAGTGGAATTACTGTCGGACACTTCACCGCTTGAGGAATGCCTACTATATCTCGAGCAACTCGATGAGCAGTATTGTGATGCAGCCCCAACCAATGAGGATCATAAGAAATGAGTCAAGTGTCAGTATGATCTGTTTGTTCGTCCTCATATTTTCTCCGAAGGCAATCTTTTCATGGTCTATGATCAAGACAAAGATCCCCTGGGAGCAGGCAATTTCAAACCCATCTGGTTTGGACTGTTCATTGTGAAAGAGGTATTGAAGAAGGGTGCCTACCATCTAGTTTATTTTGAAGGAAATTACTTGGCAGAGCCTATAAATGGGCTCTACCTCAAGAAGTATTATTCTTAGGTTGTTAACCTGGGTGAATTATTGTACATATGTATAGCTTCTTATACATTTTTTGTCTTTTTTGTTCTATGGACGTGTAGTTATTTATGT
>JASDQU010309846.1:23465-34668 GCA_032191745.1 Picea mariana | reverse complement strand
GAATACATGTTGGCTGATGCTATAGCACCCATGGTTCCTGCTAGCTCTGTAGCGAATTCTCCTTCGTTTAGCTTCTTTCCATCAATGATAATTTTATGTTTTTTGATCGTTCTTTCTCCTACAGGATGTAATTCCTGTTTCAAGACAGCTCTTCGTTTTTTACTGAAAAAATAATTAGATGAAGGGATTTCATCTCTGGTGATTGGCTCTAAGTCACTTACATATAGAACTCCTTCATGAGGGGTTCCGAAAGTAGACTGCAGTGGAGTCAATGCTGTAATAGGACTGCCAAGTTCCTGTGAAGTTGTTCCTCCAACATTTTCTGGAATATCATCGAGGTCTATTGGGATTGTTTCTATTCCTTTTCCCTTTTCTGTCTGTGTTTCTTTGGTCTGAGAACCCTCTGTATTCTGAGGAGGTATTTCATAATCTTTTAATTTATCTTTGTCACTAGACTTATACTGAATAATGGTTTCAAACCCCGGAGGAATTGTTTCTTGCTCTTGCGATGAAGTTGACATTTCTCCTTGTAAAATCTTTGGCAGACATTGTTGTCTATTTCTTTGAAAAGATGCAAACCCCACCTGTGCATCAGGTGACAAGGTTTGCACTCTGCTCTAAACTTCCTCATAAGATTTAGCATTTCTAAAAACATCATCATAAACTGAAACTTCATGTTCATCTGCTTTCAAACCACATTGTGTGAGATGCCGACTGATTATTTGGTATGGGTCGTGTTTCCTGTGCTCTATATCTGCTAATTTCACTTCATCCATTGACTCGTCTTCTGCCTTAGAATGGCCTATGTTTAATAAAACAAATTTTTCTAGATAAACAGGAAAAGATGGCCATGCCTTTTTCTGCTGAGCTTTTAATTCTAGCCCAATACCGCCATTTACTAACTGATAAGCCACTTCTCTGCATATTAACCTGTCTGGTAAAATTTTTGGGAGTGCATGAGGCGGAATAGAACAACCATAAACCCTCACATAGGAAAAAATTTCCTCAATGAACCAGTCAGCGAGTGACTTGAGGTTTTCTATGATGGTATTAGAAATGCGAGGAGGTTCGCATTCAAAGAATATTTTGTGCAGAGGGATAATCACATAATGACAAACCTCATAAAAAGAATTTTTTGCATTTTCTTCCTAGAGAGCTGAATGGTACTTATGAACAGGCTCTGGGAAAGAAATATTCCAACTCCAATTCATTAATGGGAAAGGAGTCATAAAACAAATGGCATCCATGATATAAGCTGACATATAAAAATAGACTGGCTGTCCTTTTGACCTAGCTTCTTTGTAATTCATAACCTCTGATGTAAGGTTATCTGACAGAATTTTGTGCCAATTAAAACTACGTCCTTCTGAAACTTCCTCTAAGAAAGGTGTCCATTCTGCATTAAAGTGAAAAGGATCCTTTCTCCCAAAAAGTCTACATAACATCATTGCTACATACACCATATATTCATTTAAGAAAGCTGTGGCATAAATTCCATGTACATTAGCCCTAAACTTGTTTTCATGTCTGGCCCATCCTCTTATCATGTCAGGGTATGTTTGGCCACCTTCAATGCACTCTTTTCTTTGAAATGCAGCTACAAACTCAAAATTAAAAGTGTGTCTATAATTGGGCGAGAGCTTATACATTACTTGGATATGTTCAGGCCTGAATGAGCCGATAGCAGCTCCTTGCTCGTTCAGAATACTTCTGGTCGGAACATCTATTTTATCCAGTGCCCAGGCGACCATATTGATATATGAAACAAGTCTCGGACGTGCAACAACCTTATGAAGCTCAGTCTCGGTGATATCTCGGAGGTGATTATCTGAATCAGTGGCCACATACTTCAACTCATCTTCTAGTATTTCGGAAATTCCATTCCATGACTTGACAGAGTGTACCCCAGATGCAGTAGTGTCTGAAATAATATCACCTTCTGGTTGCTCTTCATTTTTCTTCGAAGCCTTTTTGGGTGCCATAGCTCTATGTTCACTTGAAAACCTGTAACAGAGAGGAATTTAGCTTCAAAAATGATAATGTAGACATTTCAAAATTTACTTCGAATATATCATAAAAGCATTGAGATTTGTACCTCTGTTATGAATTTAAGACTCTTAATGCAAAAGATATTCCCGAATATATGCATTTAATGTTTGTACTTAATCTTTCTCAGTGTATTCAAATATAATAGAAACTTACCAAATTGGACAATGCTGCATTAAAGATCATTTATCAAAAGTTTAGACCTTAAACCTTGTTTCTAAGAATGATTAATTTGTGTTAATCTTGAATTAAATTTGAAAACATTCTTATCGGAGTTTCGGAACTTTTGATGCCAAGGAAATAAGTCATCGAAGAACCCCGATTGCCGAAATCGCGATGTATTATTTAAGTTAAAACATTTTTATTATCTTAATTAATCCATATTAAACCTTTTCGGGATTTCATTAATCGGGAAATCGGGAAATCCAATGACATGAAAAATGCTGCTCACAAAACCGCGAATACCGATATCCCGATACAATTATTTACTCTTAATCATGCTTAAAAGTAATTAGATTAATTCCAAATTTCACTTAAGGATTAAATGTATCGTGAAATCGGGAAATCGGAAAACATGATGACAAGTTTCTTTGTTCTCACAAAATCGCGAATCCCGATTTTGCAATGAGATTAACTTAATATTCAAACCCTTTTTAATTCTGATTTCAGTAAATTATGTTTTAATTAAGGATTAATGTATCGGGAAATCAGGAATCGGGATATCGCTATTCAATTTGCATTAAACATTTGATCACACAAAATTCTGAATTCCGATTTTCCGATTTAAATCAAAATTCCTTTAGTTTTAAAATATTGCCCGTTTAAAAGGTTGTTTGAAAAAGTGTTAGAAACTTATGTTCATTTAGATAATTTCCATTTTTTGTCCAAAAATAAATAATTAAAGGCATCGTGAATTTATCAGTGATGAAAACCTTGTTAGAGGAAATTTGGAAAATACAAAGACTTCAAAAATACAAATTTTTCATCCTCAAGATCAAAAATTCAAGGTCTGTTTCAACTCTATCGACCCATCACCAACCTCTACAAGTCATGTTGGAGATGTGCAGCCAACCACTGCTAGTCATGTTGGGGGCATTGATTCTGTTGAGAAACCTAGTTGGATAGGACATAAGCCTAAGTTCCCTTGTAAGCTTTGCAAGGGATATCACCTTACTCATATGTGCCCCGACATTCTAGAGGTACAAATATTGTGGTCCCTATCTGCAAGCTCTTCTGATTCTGAGTCTTCTGAGTTTTCCTCACAGTATATTCATCCTTTGGTTGATGAAGTGGTCATGCCAATGCAATCTTCGATTGATCCCACTCCTCGTTTGGGAGGTGATGTGCCTGTAGACCATGTTGTCTCGCAACCTATTCATCTAGTGGTTGAGAAAGTGGTCACACCGATGCAATCTTCAGACAATCCCAATCTTCTCTTGGAGAGTGATGTGTCTACTAACTATGTTTTTAGCATTTCCCCTTAAGTACTTTAAGAGAAAGGGGGCATTCCACTCACTTTGAGAACACCCCCCCCAAGCCCTAGGATGGTTTCCTTTGATTGGAATGACCTTGTTGAACCTCATATTCTTTCTTCTACACCTTTTCAAATAAGGGTTGAAGTTAATTCAACAAAAAATTATCGATGTATTATGGATGAAGGAGCCTCTGCAAGTATTTTATCCTCCTCAGTTTGGCAAGTCTTGGGATCTCCCTAGCTTGTGTCTTCTTTGCATGAGCTGTTGGATTTTGATAGATGTACTAGTAAACATTTGGGTATTCTTCCTCAGTTTCCTATCTCATTAGGTGGGAATACTGTCCTTGTCGATTTTATAGTGGTGCAAGGCCCGTTAGATTTCAATATGCTTCTCAGGCGTGATTATGTATATGCTATGAATGTTGTAGTGTCTATGCTTTTCCAGGTGATGCATTTCCCTCATAATGGAAGAATTTTCACTATTAACAAGATCACATCTGATAATCACCACCCTAATTTGGCGTTAGTTTAGGATGCCCCTTTATATGTTCCTAGTGTTCGTGTAGACTACCTTGCCACGGGTTAATTATGTGGCATTTTATCCTCGATGTTCAATTGCCCCTGATCAAGAACTTGTTCACTCATGTTTTCCTTCTCGAGACATGCTATTGGAAATTGATCCATTGGTTTATCCAATGGGGGCATGGGATCCCTTGCTTCCCCCTCTTGGTACAAGTGGTCTCATTGGGATTACTTGAGAAAATTAGCCCCCTAGAGTCTCCCTTTTTAGATTCTCTAAACATGAAAGATTTTCGAGCGATCTTGTTTCCCTTCATGCTCACCAAGCTCAAATTTGAAGGCACGTTTGTCTGACAGTAGTTTACCCCTTTTTCAGTTCAGATGGTCAATTGTACGAATAAAGGTATACTATAGGAACTTCAGTTTGCTAGAAGAGTATTCTCAGGTATAAGCTTAACCCTTTTTTGGGCTTGAGGGACTAAATTTACGAAAATGGAACATTCTCCTTGGTTTTGTTTTATCACCTTTTCCGGGCCTTGGAGATCACTTACGAAAAAGGAACTCCCACAGAGTCCATAGTTAACCTCTTTTCAGACTCTCTAAAATTGAAAAGATCATTGAGTGACCTTGTCCCTTCACACTCGTTAAATTGGTATAGAAGAACATCTACTAGCATGAGTTTACCCCTTTTTATGGCCTATGGATTATAGAGGAAAAAGGTACGCCTCGGGAGATTCGTCTTGCCGAGAGATTTCTCCTCAATAAATTTTATACTTTTTCGAGCTAAGGGGACTAAATCCAGAAAAAGGTTGTGAGTCCATAGTTAATCTCTTTTCAGACTCCTTAAAATTGAAAATATTGCCGAGTGATCTTGTCTTTGTCACACTCGTTAAATTGGTTTTCAATAGACATATTTTCGATGCTAGTTTACCCATTTTTTGAACTGACTAGACTATTTCCGAAAAAGGTACCCCTTGTAGTCTTCTTTTACGTTTTTTCAGAATCTCTAAGATTGAAAAAACTACCGATCTTACCTTCTCTAGGATCGTTAAAAATTACATTGAAGGGGGTTTTGTGTCTTCCTAATCGCCGTTGCATCTCTACATATTTTGGCCTAATGTCGGCTCCATGTTTCTCTCAACTGAACCTTTGAAGAATGCCTTATACGCAAGCCTTGTATAACTTTGCCTTTGTGACCTGACACCTTTTCCATGGAGGAATTTTCCCCGAGTGTCCTTTTCCTGCACATGTCTCCTTGATCTGAGAATTAGTGTGTTTCTTGCACCTGAAACTAGTATGCTTGATTGAGACACTCGTTCCTCCTTTGTAATGTAGCATTCTTTTATTCTTTTTCAAGCTCTTTAAAAAATTGAAAAAGACAAAAATTAAAAAACCCAAAAATAGGGGACGAAAAATATATATTCTTTTTGGTAGCACAATGTGTCACCCTTGGACAAAGCACATCCTTCCATTTTTTTGTCAAGAATAGGTATCTAATATGACCTTAGGAAGTTGTTCTCGCTACATAGAGTTGTGTCCTCTTCCATTTGGTTACTCTTCCAAACACATGGAGAGTTTGTGTTGCCTCCTACATCGTGTACTTATGTCAATGTCATGAGTCTGATCATCTTTTGTGCTTTTTTCCAAGGGAATTTTCACCCAACCTGAGTCAGCCTTTCTACAGTTTGTATTTGACCTCATGACCCGGCCATCCCAAAAGTCCAATCAAGTCTTTGTTTAAAATCAATGAAGTTCTATGCCTGATCATTGAGATCCTCTTGTCTTTTCCAGACGAGCCGTCGAAGACCTCTGGGTAGTGAATTCATACACTCATATTGCACTCCTACCCGAGTTTTGAAGATCTTGAAGTTGTTTCTCAAGCTATGAAGACCACATCTCTAGCCATCATGCATTATTTGCTTCTTGAAGATGGATACTATACTTGTATATCTTTGATTTTGAGATGTAGATCTGTTGCATATTTCTCGAGGCTACACTTTATATAGTTATATGACATGGATATGCAATGTATTTGATTGGAATCCATGATTTATTTCATCTAGAGCATGGGTATGCCTACCTCGAAGAGAAAATTGTTATTTTGCAGATGGCACCTCCCGAACTCTGTTCCCAGGCTCACTCGTTTCGTACATTCGTGAAGATTTTGTAATGTATTTCAGCCATCAGATGCTCTTCTGACCTCACACATTAGGGGGCATATGTTATAACCCCAAATTTCTCTACACATGCATACCTGGCCTTTGGCCCTCTTACTTTCATTTTTTGCCAAGCCATCACTAATTTGCTCTTCTAAAAAACCATTTTTTGAATATGTACGTGCCTTGCACCAATACTGCCTGCATACATAGGCTTGTTGCACCACTATAGCCCGCGTACGTATGCATGTTGTACAACTACAACCCACGTATAATTGCAAAATTTGAAAGGAATTCGTTGAGATTACGGGCTATTGGGTAGTTTCCCAACTAATCCACCGCCTATAGCCCATCAACCAACCAAATAACCATCCTTTTTTCATATAAAAGGAGATGTTGGGGTCTCATTTTACATCTAGACATAAGACAGTGAAACTCTTCCCGTTTCACATCCCCTCCTTGCCCTAAGTAATTGTAGCCCTTTTGTGAGAATTGCCTCAACATTCCCCAATTAGCCCTTATTCCTCCATCAGAACCCACTCACTTCCCAAGAAGAAATCAAAAGGTTGAGAGGATAAGCCATACAAAGGTACACTTGGATCTTGGTGAAGAGGATCCTAGACCAGGTTTGTGGAGTAGTACTCATCTTTGGTTGTAAAGGGATAATCATTGAGTTATCAATAAAATAAATACTTTTCCTATCCCAAATCATGGTGTATTGAATGCTTTTAATGGTTTATGTTTTGACATTCTAATGCCTAACCCTAAATTGTATATGAATAACATTATTGTAGCTTTTTGTTTGTCTATCTTTGAATGTAGGCCATATTTGGGAGGAGGCATGCAGTCAAAGGAGCTTTCAAGCGTGACGGGATCATCATGGGACGTGGAGTAGAGGTATAGTTACCCGATCCCTCTCATCTTTTATTTTCTTGTATGAGTTTTGGTATGTTTGGGGTCGTTAGAGAAGTAGTTGACTTTTAGACGGTTAATTGATCTGCCTACATTCTGAACCTTGGTGTAGTCATAGGGGGGTTTTTCTTGCTAGTAGATGGTATTGTGGTCTCATCACAAAACAAGTCCATGGAACTGTTGTCAAATCAGTTGCAACAATTTTCGATACAACATACTGTGGCCAACCAGACTTTGAGTTCGGTTGTTCCCCCTACCAAGACATCGGTCGTACACAGTGTGAAGTCGATGAACCCTAAGGGAAACCAACAACCTGAGGGAAAGAAGAAACAATAGAACAAGAAGGGTAAAGGGGATAAAAAGGATACCAACAATGATGGTGGGAGAAAAATGGAGAAGAAGAAGTTGAAGTATCCGTGTAATATTTGCACAGAAGACCACCTGACTCATATGTTGCCTCAGCTTGTAGAAGCCCATAATCTCTTGGCGCAACAACATCCTGTTGTGATAACGAACCCTTTTCCACAAGGGATAAACATGGGTCAGGCTTCAACATCCTCGAGCGCGGCAGGGGAAATCAAGGACCCCCGCACCTACTAGTAACAACCTAACCACAAATATTTACATGATGAATGTCAAGGCTAATATAGTGACCAGGGCGCGAGATTACAAAATGACATAATCTATCGAGAAGGGAAAAGAAGCGACGAACCCATTGACTCCTCTCCAGATTGAGAAGGAAGCAGGTGAAGCGATGACTCGCATCCCAAAAGGTTCATTTAAAAAGGCTTCTCATAATCCAAATGTGAGGGCCACCCAGAACTACTCCATTGTGAAATATTTGGCACTGATCCCTTGCGCGATGTCCACTTTGGAAGTCCTCTAGAGTTTCCCTTTGTAGAGAAAAGCTCTGTTATCTATCTTGGGATCGACAGAGACTTGTAACCTGGGAGCGATCATTTTTTATCCAACTGACTTAAAACCTCATTTTCCCTACCGCATTGCATTTTAGATAGTAGTGTCTTACACCACGAAATATTTTACTCAGAATATTTTTTGTACAGTGGTTGACGAGGGAACCTCAACTTGCGTGATGTCGTTGGCGTGTTGGAAGGCCATTGGCCAACCTGTTTTTCCTCCATTGCCTATGTTGCTTACGACGTTTGGCGGTCAGTCGTTCAGACCACATGGAATCATTCCTTCTTTCCCCATGCAGTTGGGAGGAAAAACCATGTGTGTCGAAGTTGAAGTGGTTGATGCACCTCTCGACTACAACCTGTTATTAGGAAGGAGTTGGACTTATGTGATGCATGTAGCGGTTTCTATGGTTTTTCGAGTCCTGTGTTTTCCACATGAGGGCCAGATTGTGACCATTGACCAGTTGTCTTTATCCCATCCTGACCCTTCATCAGGGGCTTCCACAGTCCCAATGATTGATAATACGCAACTACACATTGTCAACTTAGGTGTTGGTTTGTTTCCGTCGTTGATGGGAACTTTTGATTACTCGCCACCTTCTGGCGATGTCAAACTTATATCAGTTGTTCCCAACTAGCCTAGGGATGAAATTATACAAGTGTCATCATTTAGAATGAACTACTTTAATGATCTGTGGAATCTACCTTCCCCATCATCTTCGATGGAAGGGACAGGGCATCTTGGCATGGCCATGCCCTTGTCCAAGACTGAGGTTGTGTATAACATGTTTCAACAAACTTCGGTCAACCCTGATCCGACTCCCCCACAAGAGTTAGATCCAGTTCTCGAGCCTATTTGGGCTCAGGTTTCTCTTTCCACTCAAGATCCTTTAGACTTGGTCTTTCCCTCTGATGAGGCAATTTTTGAGGCATTGACTAGTCCCGATAGACCTTAGGATGATCTACATCATAAATCTTACTTCCTTCCCGAGATAAGGAGAATAGAGGCGGGAGAATTTGTTTTGACTGTGAATGGAGATAGTTCTTGTCCTATCAATCCTTTGGCTACGAGTGAAGTTTATGCCTAGGGTAATATGGCAAGTATCTCTACAAAGATACCAATAGATATCTCCAAAACCCATAGCGTTGTGGAGAATTTTTTGTTCAGAGCGAAATACTCCCCCAAAGAGATTCAAACTTATATTGAGTTATTCAAGGAATTCCACGACGTTTTTTTTTGGTATTACGAGGAAATGCCAGGAATTGACCCATGAATTGTTGAGCATGAAATCACGACTTATCCTGATGCCAAGTTGGTCCGACAGAATCTTTGTCCAGTGAATCCTTGAAAAGTGGTAGCAATTAAGGTAGAAGTAGAAAAACTGCTCAAAGACAGTTTTATCTACCCTGTATAGTTGATGGAATGGGTGTCAAACCCGGTTCTATTTAACAAGAAACAGGGTACGATTCGCATGTGCGTGGAATTATGTCATTTGAACAAGGCCTATCCGAAAGACAAATTTCTCACCCCATTCATTGATCAGATTGTCGATGAATGTGCAGGCTGCGAGGTATTTTCATTGATGGATGGTTTCTCGGGATACAATAAGATTCAAATCAAACCCAAGGACTAACATAAAATGAATTTTATTTTTACTTGGGGCATGTTCACATATCATAATATGCCTTTTGGCCTGAAGAATTTTGGAGCCACCTTTCAACGGTCCATGTCGTTTTATTTTCACGACCTTAGACATATAGTCGATGCGTATCTTGATGATCTAGCATCATGCTCTCACAAGAGATATGATCATCCCACTCATATTTGACTAATCTTTGAACTATGTCGCTACTATCAGATTCGCTTTAATCCTAGCATGTGCAGTTTCTGCATGACGTTAGGTCATCTCTTATGTTTAATTGTTTCAAAAGGATCATGGCCGATCCTCTCAAGCTTGAGGTGATAATTCAATTTCCTCCCCTGTGCACAATACCCCAGCTTCAGAGCTTACATAGGAAAGCAAATTTTATTCAGCATTTTGTCATGAATTACATCGAGATCACTAAAGGGTTTATGTGTCTCTTGAAAAAGGGAGTCTCATTCTATTGTGGTGAAGCTACTTAGTGCTCCTTCGAAGAATTGAAACACACCCTGACATTTTCCCCTCTTCTTTGGCCTCCCGATTATAACAGATATTTCTTGTTGTATTTGGCTACAGAAGAAACAACAACCAGCATGGTCTTGCTTCAAGAGGATGATCTGCTCAAAGAGCATGTTATATATTACCTTAGCCAACGCCTTTTTGGGCTAGAACTCAACTATTCTCACATTGAGAAGCTTGATTTGGTGGTATTCCATGATATCCAATGGTTCTGTCACTATATTTTTCTTCGCAAGACGACTGTCATTTCCATTGTGAACCCTTTCCAATATTTTTTAACACGATGAGTCATTGGAGGAAAAATTAGTAAATGGATAGTCATCTTACAATATTTTGACTTGGATTTTGTTTCCAAGAAATCCAAAAAGTCATTGGTCTTTTCCAAACTCATTTTGGAACTTTCGGTCGAGTCTAGTGATATCACGCCCGAAGAATCGCCTATCAGAGGAGATATTTTTATAATAGCATCTTCAGACCCCTGGTATGGAGATATACTATTTTATCTCTAGACTTTGAAGTGCCCCACTTCTTCTTCAGGAATGAAACTATCTTATACTTGATGACACTTTGTATCGTCAAGATGTGGATTTCATTATTCGTTGATGTCTTATCCATGAAGCAGCAAAGATCGTTTTGAACGATTGTCACACTATAGCATGTGGAGGTAATTTGTTTGGGTTGGTAACAACCCAAAATATTCTACATGTTAGTTAGTTTTTGCCCTCGTTAATCAAGGATTGTGTTGAGGTGGTAAAAAAGTGCCACCCATGTCAGATCTTCTATCGGAATATGCAAGTACATCCTTCTCCCATGTTTCCTATCATTGTTGTTGGTCCTTTCACCAAGTGGGGGATTGATTTCACTACATGTCACCCGGCCTCAGCCAGGGGGCATCATTACATCATTGTAGCAGTAGACTACTTCACAATCTGGGTCGAAGCTTTGCCAATGTTTAACAATGATGGTGAAACAATTACTATTTTCATTTTTAATCAGATAGTAGAAAGGTTCAACATC
>JASDQU010309846.1:6073-19435 GCA_032191745.1 Picea mariana | reverse complement strand
TCAAGAGACTTCCTCTTCTGACTCCCGATGTTCGAATCCCTGGTAGGGAGGGTCTCACGACACGTGTCCTCCTGCAGGCAGGCGACTCAGATCTATTTCACCTTGTCGTAATTTCTGAGGTCAGGTACTCCGACTCTCATCCTCCGGATCCCTGAGCTCCCGAATGTCGATATCCCGATATAATCTCCTTCTTAGTACTCTCACTCTGTTACTCTTCGCATGAGGTTTAAACCTCGTGTGATTCTCGAAAGATCCAATGGCTATCGGTTGTTTATACCAAGATCTAACGGCTCAGACCTGTCTCTCCATTGCACCGTTCCTAAGCTGTTTGGATATGAATCCACAGTCCATATTCTTTCATGAACCTTGGGGAATCTACGATCCTGATTTCTTCGCTACTCATGAAGATAGAGGAAAAAGGGTTAAGGCATTTTACACCCTCATCTATTCCTTCAATTTAACGGTCATGAATGACCGGAGATCCCGACAGGATCTCATCTGTTCATCAATACTTATTCTTCGAATCCTCAAGGGATTCTGCAACTTCTGTGCCTCTGTAGAGTCCTTGCACACAAGGTGCTACCTCTTCTAAGCTTCTCAAAAAGGGTGTTTCTATGGGGAGATTTATCCAGGGTATCACCCGAGATGGATAAAGGTATAGGTTTCCCGAGAAATGGCTTGAATTCTGAATTGATTCAATGTGTGTATATACATATAAATCTATTTATAGACATGAGCCATACGTGGCCCTTCCATTATAAGCATGCAACCACCATTTCAGAATCAAAACACTACACAGGAAGTCTTATACTCAGACCATTTATAAAAGTACACAGACTATGAGCATATATGTCAGCATATGAATTTCAAGGTGTAAGACTTAAAACACTTATTAGAAATAACACTAGAAATGAGTGCAACTGCTGAGAGGGGTGCTCGTTTCCACCCAACTGTAGGCTTAGCGAATCCCGACAGATTTACCACTAGCCAGCCCCGAGCTGAGACCACGATGTTGTGAGACTGCATCTCCATTTTCTAGTGACCAGGAGTGAAGGTTGCAATCCTTCCTCTCTGCTATCACTCACTCTGCGTAATGCCAGAGTTCTCCCCTCACGTCTTCCCCCCAATCGCTTCTACCTTACACCTTATCCTCTTGCGAGGTTGTGTGTGGCACGATTACCCTCGCGCTGATCAGGCCTGACATCTCTACGGATGGGTGGTTCACCTCCCCATCCCTCATTAAGCCATCCGCCTACCAGCCTGTGAGTCATTTAATTTAGGGCCAGTGAGCCTCTTTTGGTTCTCCGAGCCAGTGGAGTCCAAATATGGTATTAATTCTTGGTGGAAGTTAATGCCACCTTTCCAGGTGCCTTTCACCGCCATCATGGTCTCTTTTTCTGCACATCCCCTCTCAGCAGTCCTGCAATAAAATTCATAATGTTATTCATATTCATTGACCTTTTTCCTCAAGGTCCATTTACAACACATATTCACATTTATGAGTTTTCCATAGTTCTTGTCCAATCCAGTTATATTTTTACAATCTTGGGGAAATAGGGTGTTACAATACCTCAGGTAGTACCCTGAGTGAATCTCCCCATAGAGATACCGTCCTTGAAAATCCCATCAAGAACCAGGAAAGAGAATGTGAAGGCGCAAGGCCTTAGTAAACCTTCACGAAGAGGAATAAGCTTCTTGAAAAACCTGAGATGGCAGCATGAGGATGAATTATCGAATCGACGGACGAAATCCCGTCGAGATATCTGTGGTCACTCACGACCGTCAGATCGGAAGGAGAAGATGGAGTGTTAAGTTCCTTAACCATAAATAGGTGTTGATTGACGAATGAGATTCCATCGGGAAATCGACGGTCACACCCGACCGATTAGATCGATGGGAGAAAGTAGGGTGTTAAAAGCTTTCCCATTTGGGTTCTCTCTGTCTTCGTCGGTAGTAAATAAATTGGGATCGTAGATCCCTAGGGTCCATGGAAATATCTGGACCGTCGATTTGTCTACATCCAAGGAGTCGTGGAAGAATGCATTGGTAGGAACCGATCCGAGCCATCAAATCTCGGTTGAAAAACCCGACAGCCGTTGGATCTGTCAGAAGTTACCCGAGGGTTAAGACCCCCAGTGTATAGGGGAGAAAAACCCTGGAATAGATCTAAGCCATCCGATTGATGGAGGCCACGTGTCATGAGATCTCCCTTTTCGGGAAATCGGAAATCACAGAATCAGGATTTCTATTGACAAGAGTTTGGGATTTTCCATGGTGAAAACCTCGGGATAGATATGAGTTGTCTGATTGACAGAGGCCATGCGTCATGAGATCTCCCTTTTTGGGAAATTGGGAATCAAGAGATCGGGAGTCCTGGAGACAAGAGATAGAGACTTTCCATTGTGGAAACCCCGGGATAGATCTGGACCGTTCGAATAACGGAGGCCACGTGTCAAAATATTACCCGTATCGGAAATCGGGAATTGAGGATTTGGGAGTTCCGTTGACAAGAGATCAAACTCTCACCTTGATAAATCTCAACCTATGATATGGAGATGTTAGTGTGTGGATGAATCCCGATGAACGGATGAGATTCCTTCAGGGGATCTCAGGGTCTGTAATGACCGTCATATGTGGAGAAGAGACGTCAAATTTAAGCCAGGGCGCGAATGTGGCTTAGGGTAAGTGGCAAGAAAATATGGATGACCAAGGTCCACCCGCCCAGATCTATGACTGAGGATTCATTCTGGAGCCCCCTTGCCATTCTACCTTTAATGGGGGGGGGGTTCGGAATAGTGTGGCATGTGAAGTGGGGCCCCCTCCTGTCCTGTCAACTATCATGTCGCACCTCCCCCTCTACCACTTGCATTCCACTTAACTGTGCGATGGGGCCTGTTCCTATTGGCCAATTGCTAACCCTGTAGGGATTCGTCCCTATTGGTCGGTCGCTAACCTTGTCGAGGTTCGACAGTTGCAAAGTCGAATGGTTTGATATTAACGTAGCGCCGAGACACGAAATTAAAAATACATTTTGTTTATTTGAACTGTGATCATGACCTGCGATCACATGGGAAAGGAGAGAGAAAGAAATAGCCAGCTTACGCTGGGCCAACATGGATATTTAGGGCTTCTGATTCGGTAGAAGACCAGAAAAATCCAATTTAGGTAGTGGGTATGTGACAGAGTTAGTATTTAGAAGGGATCAAATCTTGATTAAGTAAATTCATGTTAGAACCAGTATCTAACAGAGCACTGAGGAAGACGATTTCTCCTTCAATTTCTATAATGATTTCAACATGGTATTTCTAGTATTGGATAGTCAATATTCTCATAGCATTTAACCCTTGTAAATGGTTGGGATCATGTCTGGCGATGTGTAGATGATTTTCTTGTTCATTGGCCACATCTTCAAGTGGAGGAGGAGATGATGTCACTTGTTCTTTTAGAGCTTTTATTTCTTGGCGAGCCCAAGAATCAACTTTATATGAATCTTCAGAAGTTTCTTCCTATTGATTAAGCTTGAGANTATTTCTGTAGATAAAATACTTCTTTAGCTAAATCAGTCAAAGAAGGATGTTGGAGCTTGGTCTCCTTATTGGGCTTGATAAAAGACTTGGTATTTCTTTCAAATGAAGCATCTAAGAATAAAGGCTTTGTACCTGTTGAAGAAGAAACTCTTGGATCCTTCTATTTCTGTTCGGAGGCCATTGTTTTTAAAAAGGATTCTAGAAGACATTTCTTCATTTCCCCTTCTGGTAAAGATTTGATTTGTGCTAGAATTTGAGCATCCTGGTCACCTGTGTCTTGCCACATACATACTTTTATTTTTTCTCTATGCTTGGTAGAGTCTGATGTTGAATGGGAACCAAAGGAATTTCCACATAAACAATAGTTAGGATCATTGCAATGGAAATGATGAGCCATGAAAATTTCTTCATCAGATGAGGCATACTCAAATCCTGAAGTGTTTGTTGATTCTGAACAACAAAATTCATGGAGAAGATGAACTTCTTCTCTTTTGACAAAAGGATGGTGAGGACATTGGTTTGTGGTATGATCATTTGCTCCACACCTGTTACATTGTGTTCTATTTGTTAATTGTCGCTCAGTTTCTATGTTGACCTTTTGTTGTGCTTCTCTGGCCCTTTGTTTAGATATTTTCCCTTTGGAATTTCTTGAAGTTTTTCCCTCTGGGCATGAGCTTGCAATGTGTCTAGATTTACCACATAGCTAGCATTGTACTTTCTGTCTTTCTTGAGAATAATTTGTTTTTAGTTTTATATCTTCTGGATTAAAGTAGTGAGTTCATTGTGTATACCTAGATTTTCTAGCTAGATTCCATTTATCTTTTGTTGTTTTCATATTGTGATGGTGTTTATTTGATTTTTTTCTCCACTTGACAGGGTCAATTGGATATAGTCTATATTTTTCATAGATATATTTACTATCTAGTAGAATCGATAATTTATGGATAGGCTCATGGACTTTCATATTTGTACATAATCCTATCAAGGCTTTGGTGATGAGTGAGTAAATTTCACCCCAAGTATACATTTCATAAGGTAATTTGAAGATTTCTTACATTTTGAGATATTCAACAAATTTACTAGGGATGGCGGCAATGTATACTTGTTTCCACAAAAGATTCTGGCTATCTTTTACTTCATATATCCTTTGGGTCCATTCTTTGTGGAATTCTTCATATTCATACATCTTTCTACATTTGATATTCATTAATATCAGTTCATGTTTGTCAGCAAATTCTTCTTCTGTCTTACACCAATGTTCTAAGATTAGTGTGGTAAGGGATCCAATCATATTACTCCGTGGTGTTCCATTAAGGTGATAAACTACATCTCCTTGGTCATATTTGAGTACTTCTGCTTCCATTTTTGCTATCATTATTAGAGATGAGATAATTTCCCATCATTTACTCAAAGTTCCCATGAAGCATTGGATCAAAGATTTGCATGCTTCTATTTAAGTTTTCCCTTTCAAACAAATTATTCTGTAATAAACATACATTCTGTCAAGCAATTGGCGAATTTGGCCAACTGACAGACCATCTATATTTCATTCGAGAAACCATTCTTCACTAAATGACTGTGAATCAGGCATTTTTCCTTTTCCAAGAAGATCAGGTGCTGGTGGTCCACTCATATGATGAGATATATTTTCATATGAACGGCGTTGGATGGAGACTAGGGAAAGATTTGGATTGGTAGAGGAATGGGGATCAACGTCTTCTGTCGAAAAATTAGCTGGAATATTTTTCTGAATTTCTTTTTCTTCTGGGATATATACAGAAGAAATGATAGATATGGGTGTGTGGGGAAGAATAAAAGACCGAGGAATTGGTTTATCTGGATGAGTATATTTCTCTTGTATTTTTAAGAGAGTTTTTCCCACTATTGAAAAAGCTTCTCCTAATCCTTCCATTAATTCCTCGTGATTTTTAGCAGAATCATCAGTTTTCTGCTTTACTAGCTCTTGTGTTTTTTCAACATAATCAATAATGTCTATTACTCTGTTGTTTAATTGGTTTACAGACTGGACTATTGTGTTTGTAGAAACTTGTAGATCTTTGATTTGTCCTTTTCGGACATAATCATTTGTTACAAAAGTGTGAGTAGCAATTCCTCTTAAGGCTGTATTAGTCCAGTTTATCTGTTCAGACATAGACTGTACTTTTCTTTCTAAACCAGATAGTTGGGCAGCTTCATCTGCCAACATAAGTGGCACAGCTCTAGCTTGTTTGTTGCCATCTTCAAGGATAATGCCTTTGAAAGGCGGGAAGGTGGATGTTGATTCTACTAGTTTTCCTTCCAAATTTTTCCATTCATGTCTAGAAGGACTTTCTGCTTCTAACATTTGGACTGTTGGATTTTTCAATTTTTGTTTCCAGACATAGAAAAAAATCCAAAGATTCTTTTTGGAGATAAATGTCTGCCAATCTTGAGACAAATGGGTTTTTTCTTTATTATGGATGGATAGATTGAATTCTTTTGACTCTGGATGAGTAAAAAGATCCCAATTTAGAATTTTCTTTATCCATTTTTCTTCAATGGTGTTTTTTGGACATCCCATCATGATAGAGTGAAATTTATGGATTTCATAAATATTTGGTTTGGAGAGATGGGGGTATGGGATTATCAAATCTGTTGTCTGGAATAACTTTGTCACATTTTTCTATGTAACCCAATCCATATTTGGGAGATCCAAGTGGTCTCATACCTTTATAGACATGTTGGAGTCTAGGATCGAATGTCTCAATGGAGGGCATGTGGTGGATCATGAGACAAGTTATGGGATCAAAATGTGTTAAACTTAAATAACTTTCAACAACTTAATCGGAGAACATGGAGCTAAGGCTACTTTTAGAAGTATTGCATTCAACATCCCTTCTTTAAAAGACATAGAGCGATCCATAACTTTAAAGATAGTAATAACTATCACTGCACAAAAAAGCAGGGCGTTTAATTCTAGTTCTCTGAGAGAATTTTGAATAGGCTCCTGGCCGACTGCCAAATTGTAACCAAACCTTCATGCTTTAATATACCTATCTTACCCTCTTTATAGTTTGTTCTAGCCTCTCTTTTGTTTTTAGTCACCTTGGGACATATATCCCACCTGCAACGATCAATGAAATAGTTGTTGTTTATATACACAGGTCTATGTCAATTTATTTGACTCTTTGTGAACTTTATGTTTCATCATGGGTTTTTTTTGGTGCCTTGTTGTTTTGGATAAAGATGGATCTTAAGAGAATCTTTCCAATATCACCATAGTTTTGTTGAGTTAAGAGATTAGGAAGGTTGGTAGTGTGACAAAGGAAGTGTTTTTCATCTTCAACCTTCTTAGTGTCACAAAGGTAACACACTCTTTCATCCATGACTTTTTAAGAATTGACCAACCCTAAATTTCCTTAAAATAATATAATTTTCTTAAGGAAAGTTTATTAAAACAAATTATTTTAGAATAATTTATAATAAAAAATGATTTTAAAATAATATTATCTCTTTCAGGAAGGTCAGCGGAGGCGGCTGGATGGTAAAGTCGTTCTTGCAATGAAGGTCAGGTCTTGTGCTCAAACCCGAGCAAGGACGTGGTCTAGTTGCAGAAAGATTAACTGGGCCAAGCCCGCATACCTTTAACATAAGACCCATGCGAGGATAGGAGAGAATGGGCGTTTACACATTCATCTGCAAGTCTTCAGGCGGTGATTGGAATGCCAATTAGTATTTCGGCGACTTGGAGGGTTCATACGCCTCTACCCTCGATTTGCAACGGAAACTCGTGACTGTGGCGCTTAGATCTGAAGGATCCGGCTCCGTTTCTTCCTCTTTCTCATACGTTTCTCCTTCCTCAGCCGTTTTCCAGACAGCTGCGCCAGATCCCAAGAGATCGCTGAGCGACTGCGAGAGGGTTATGCGAATGAAACAGAACCCTAACGGGGAGAAGGAAGAGGCGGTCTTTTGCAGAGCCGAGGCGAACCAGCGAGTACTAAACCCTAGCCACCGCCGCCGCCTTCTTAACCTAAAGACTGGAATCCATTCAAATAGCAGAGACCTCAGGGATCTTCGGCTTTTGGGGGACTGTCCGCCTTCGCTCTGGTGCATAAATATATTGAAGAGCAATGCAGGAGTGAGGTTTCATTCTGAACATCGCGGAAAGACTAGCTCCGAGATCACGACAAAATTCCCCCTTTTTATAAAGACCATTGCCAGATCTTCTCTTTGCTTGCAGGTTGAAGACTCAGACTCTGTTTTTGAGCTCAAAACTCAAATCCACCAAGCTACAGGGACTCCGCATGGACTCCAACGACTAATCTTTGAAGGCCGGCAGCTTGCAGACGGCTCTCTGCTATGGGACTACGGAAATCTAAAAGATGCAACCATTTCTCTCACCTCTCGGTTGCGTGGAGGAGTGCCCTCAGTCACTCATCCAAGCTCTTACAAGTAGGCCGTGAAATCAGGGACCTCCACTCCTACGGGGCTCAAGGCCGAAGCTTCAAAAGCAAAGGATCCCTTTGGAGGTGCCTTCATTGTGGAGCAGTGCGCAGAACCTCCAACAACAGAAGTCGAAGACCCCCATGTCTATGGCTTTGCCTATATCTACCAGGCCAAAGCCCTCATTTGTCGCTTCAACGGACTTTGGCCCTCGGCCCCTGCGCTAAAGGAATGGGTTAACAAGACCTGGTCGGAGGGTCATGAGTTGTTCTTCTATTCCAAGGGGTTCTTCATCGTCAGCTTCTCCACAGGAGCTGAATGTCAACGCGTGCTAGAGCAAGGTCCTTGGTTCTGGGGCAGATCTGGTCTCTCCATGCAGCGATGGTTCCCGGATTTCAACCCACTGACCATGACAGCCATGACTACACCRRTCTGGGTAAGACTACCCAATCTACCCCTRCATTTTTATTCATCATCCTTTTTACCCACCCTGGGCAATGCATTGGGTAGATTTATCAAGATAGACACAGACAGAATAGCGAAAGGATTCGTCACCTTCGCCCGCATCTGCGTTGAAATTGACCTTAGTCAAGGGCTTCCGGATAGGATTCTCATAGATTGGGGTGATGGAGATCCTTTCATACAGATGGTCGATTATGAGAACACCTCCTTCAGATGCCACTCCAGTCAGCAAACAGGGCATCTCCAGGCAACTTGTCCTCTTTCCCCCACCCCTCCCTCAACTTCTAGAGCACGAAAAAGAGCCAATGGTTGGCAAGGAACAAAATCTCACAAAAGCCACCCGAACCCTTCCTCCGACAACAAGCAACACCACAAAGCTGCTCCAACTCCTTTGCCTTCCTCATTGCCCTCGCAGGCCCCTTCTTTCTCTCAGCAGCCAACTCTCAACCCAAAAAACTAGCCTGCAGCATCGATACAAAATCCTGAAGATTCAGAAGTCATGATTTCAACTCCCGCAATTAAGTCCTTGCACCCACCTCACGAAAAAGGGGAAACAATTGACATAATCATGATCACCGCATCGCTCCCAGTGACTCAGAAGCGACCTCATGAATTAGACAACTCGGACAGCGACAAAGAAACACAACTGAATTCAGCATCTCAAGATCATGGCACTTCCTCAGACCACCTGGCTTTGATGGTAAAGGCTGTTGAGCCTACCAGCTCCTCTGGTTGGATTGATGTCCGCGAAAAAAAAAGTAGAAAGGATCCTCACCAATCAACACAGTGATCCGGTCCTTTCTCCTTCCATTGTAATGTTTCCATCCTGCTTTGCCCACGCGCTCTATGGAGATCTCTTTTAGCATAGGCTAGTTTCAAATGAACCCCTATTCTCTTTCTGAGGGGTCTTTCCCATCTGCAAACCATTGTATTACTTGCACTTTTTCATGGATTGAATAGAAGGATTCTCCCCTTTTTTACTCAAAATAAAAATAAAATATATTATCTCTTTCAGGGATCATTTATAATAAAGATGATACTACTACTACTAATAATAATCTATTTTTAAGGTCACAGTGAAGACAACACACCAAATTGGTGTATGAGACTCCCTTGTTTGTGGGACAAGGGACCCCCCTCTGCTCAACGATTTGACTGGTAACGTTTACGAAGGTATACATACCCTACCCCCCTCTAGATTTGAACCTGTGACCTCTTAAGAAGAAACACATGTTCTTAACCATTAGACCCACTCAGACTGTATATTTAGTTACTATAATTTTTAAGAGATATTTGCTTATTTTAAAATAATATAATCTTAAAATAATATACAATTTATTAAAACAAATTATTTTAAAATCATTTATAATAAATATGATTTTAAAATAATATAATCTCTTAAGGTATATTTGCTTATTTTAATATAATATAATTTTAAAATATTATTATTTTTTAAGGAAAGTTTATTAAAACAAATTATTTTAAAATCATTTATAATAAAAATGATTTTAAAATATTATAATTTCTTTAAGGGGTATTTGACTTTGGAAAAAGTGAACAAGGAAATATAAGTTTATAAAAAAAAAATATTTTAAAATCATTTATAATAAGGGTATAGAGATTATTTATAATCTCAAAAGTTTATAAAAGCAAATTGTTTTAAAATCATTTATAACACTCATCCTTTTAAAATAATATAATATCTTTAAGGAATTTTTGGCTTAAAAAATTGAACAATGGCAATTTAAGTTTATAAAAATAAACTATTTTAAAATAATTTATAATAAAGTATAAAGATGGTTTTAAAAAAATATAATCTTTTTAAGGAGTATTTGGTTTTAGGAAAAAGTGAACAAGGTCAATTTGACATTTAAGCTATATTATAAAAACCAATTATCTTAAAATTATTTATAATAATGGTTTAAAGATGATTTTAAAATAATATAATTTCTTTAAGGAATATTTGGCTTAAGGAAAAAGTGAAGAAGAAAAATTTGGCATTTAGGATAGATAGTTGACGTCGTGAGAATATAAGAAGATTAACATTTGGCTAGAAAGTCAGGGTAAAAGAGTTAAAGGCCAGGCCGGGTTTAGGAGATATCATTCAACCGTGGACCATCTTGTTACCTTTAGGATCATTGCAGAGGAGTTCCGCAGTACTAAAACCAATTTTTTTTGTTGTTTTGTTGACTTTAGAAAAGCTTTTGACATGGTTCCTAGGAAAAACCTTTGGAATAGATTGGAAGAGATAAAAGTGCCTCTTGAGTTGAGGGTTGCTGCAATAACGATGTAGGAGAACGTTATTGCTAAGTTTAAAAACAATGAGGGTTGGTTAAAAAAGATTAACTGCAATATCAGAGTCAAACAAGGTTGTCCCTTGTCCCCTACCCTTTTTGGCATATACATTGATAAATTAGAAGAATGCTTTGAAAAAGAAGGTTGTGTTGGCCCTACTCTCACTGTAACAAACATAAATATATGTAATATGTAAATATAAATAACTAATAAATAATAATTAATTATGAAGAGACATGACATATGAAAGGTCATATCTCTTATGAAAGGGCACCCCTGCGTGGGTATATATACAAGCCCTCATCCTCATTGTAGCTCATTATATATATCTTATTCATTCTTATACAATCAGTATTAAATATATTTACTATCCTTAAATGGATTATTGCATACTGTCCTATTTATATTGGATGTTTACATAGTGAACCAACTTGGTTCACCACAGTGGTATTAGAGCTTTGTTTTTTCTGATCCCGGCCTTTGGCCATCTCTTTATTAGATCTTGTATGATCTGTATTTTGGCCAACCCCATCATTCAGAGTTTCTCTAAGAAATCTGGTCATTGACAACTGATTAGGCCTTTGTCCATTCAATTTTCAAGTTCATAAGAATTTCAGTCCTTGACTAATTCAGGCCTTTGGCCATATAAAACTCAGGATTCTATTGAAGAATTATTCTATTGCCAAAATCGATTGTGCATCTACCATAAGTAGTAGCGTCGGCATCTACAACCACACACAAAAAAAATTAAATTAAAAGGGAGAAATCTTAAATCTGGTATTTATAAAAAAAAAAAATTCTTCTAGTCAAATTACACAGAATTATCATATTAATAAAAAAAAATCCCCATAACCCAGCCTCACGCTACACTCTCAACCTTCTTGTGACATCCCCCCACGCTTAGACCCCCACACATACCACGTAGACACCATTCCACAGACCACCCACTCCCCCATAGACCTTGACATCCCATCCCATCCCCGTCCGACAAACCCGTCCCACCCCTGTTCCTATCCCGTAAACCCACTCTACTCTCGCAAACTCCACTCCACTCCTGTCTGACCTTCGTGTCTATCCCATCTAGTTCCCTGACCTTTGTCCCACGTCTAGTCCACACCACGACCTTCATGTCTGCGTCTTCCAGTTCCCCGACCTCTGTCCCGCAACCAGTTCCCCATATCTCTGCATTCCTCAACCACTCCATCCCTTTCCAACAGTTTCTTTCGTAAACTCCTACCTTTTCATTACCCCCGGTTCTGACAACCACATGTCTCCTTATCCCCCTTATCCCCCTTATCCCCGTACACAATTCAAACATTCCTTCCAAACGCTGTACCCCCCTCCTTGTGACTTGTCATAAATTAAATTAATATATTATAATTATTATTAATATATATTCTAATTATTAGAATTCTAATTATAATAATATAATAATTATATTAATATATTACAAATTATTTATATAAAATAAAATAATAAATAAATAAATAAAAATAAATAAAAAAATATCAAGCTCAAAGATATATTAAAAGAGAGTAATTCAAGGTATATTAGAGAAAGATACTTATCAAGTCAAGGAGCTTAAGTCTTATAATTATAAAAAGGATAATTCAAAAAAATTGAAGATAAAAAGGATAATTCGAAAATGACGAAAGGAAGATTTACTTATGAAGGTTTTCCAACCATATGTTGCGGGTTTTCGACATTAAAAGGAAATATTCAAGGAAGAGAGGCAAATATTGTTATTAGCTTGGACTATAATACAAATTACATGAATATCGAATTCGCAAATCAATTATTAATTTCAGAGCCGGATATAATTGAAAAAGAAGATTATTTTCGAATTAAGGAGTTATGAGTGACTATTGATGAATATGAGTATACATCTCAATTCTATGTTACAACTATGTATCAAGAAAAAGTTGACATCGTCATTGGATTACCCTGGTTTAAAAGTCTAGGTACCTTCATGCTAAATATGGAGAAAAAGTTTGTGACATTCCCTTATAAGGAAAAAATGATAACATTACAAGATACCACATCGACGCCAGATTCCATAACACCAGAAGACTTTAACAATATCTCAGAAGTAATACTTCAAGAAAATAAAAAAGCAATGCAATGGACGAAGAAAGAATTTGATGAAGTTATCACAAAAAAAAATGAAGAAATTGCCCGTTTAAAAAATCGCAATAAAAAATTACTCACCCAAATCAATAAGGCTAAGGTTACAAAGAAATATGGAAAAAAAATTGAACAAGAAAAGGAGGATCTCGAAAAAGAATTCAAGAAGAACCTCTTAGAGAAAGAATAAGAAAATTCCTATTTGAAGAACCTTAATCAGGAGTTACTAGAACAAATCAAAAAATTGAAAGAAGAGAAACTTGAAAATCTAGGCATTAAAGCTCAAGAAGATGCCAATCCAATTGAAGAAAAAACATATAAAGATGCTGAAGTAAAAACGATGGAAGATCCAGATAAAATTACTAATCAAAATTCAGTCATTATCAAGGCAACACCGTTGCATGAAGAAAATCATATATCAAAGTCAAAAGAAGAAAATGCTACAAGTATGATAAAGGGAAATCATGATATGAGAACTACCTCTCGACATTCAAATCATAAGAGTAGATATATTAACCAGTTAGAATATCAA